>JARHVA010002907.1:1580000-1607500 GCA_037957365.1 Torreya grandis
ATTAGCTACTGACCCTTCAACATTTGATGGTGGGTTCAGCCTGCAGGCCTTCTTGTTATTTTTCTTGGACTCTTTTTGATATGGATAGACTCTTCAAGGCTAGTGGGTTGGTCTATGTTGGGTGGTATCTTTATTATTCCATTTAGTTTTTCTTTGTTGGTTTTGGCCATTTGATTTTGGTGGAGGCTCAGCTCACTCTTGGAATGGTTTTGTCTACCTACTTTTCTACCCAATTATTTGTTGATTCTTTCTGATGAATTCTTGGGGACCCTCTTAGGTTATGTAATTTTTTCTTGAGAAAAGGTGAAATAAGGGAAGGGGTTGAGATTCCTATTAATTTATAAAAATAGAAAGTTCCAACTAGGAGACATGGAGGAAGGTTTCCACTTTTTGAAGAAGAAGAATGTTTTAGAATACATCATAAGTATGGTTTAACACTTTATTTTTAGGTTGTTTAGTGATGTTAAAAGTAAGTTTTTAGGTTGTATAATCTTAGGGGATTATGTTATAATCCCAAGATTTTTTTTTTGTTTTCAACTTGTCTCTTATTAGGGGATTGATTCGACCAATTTTATTTTTCATGATGGCTCTTTTTCACTAGTTTATTTGTGAATTTCTTTAGGAATCCTACTATATGAAGATATGGTTACAGGTGTTTGGTTTAAAAACCTTTATTTTTTTGTTATAGTTTTGCTCCCTTTGGAACCCCTGGTAGCTCCTTACACTGCTACCCCTATTTTTATCCTTGGATGGAAGGGAGGGCCCAATGAACCCACACATGAGTTATTTCCTCTGGTTAGGGGGTCTAACATTAACCCCCTTAAGGTTATCTATGGTTTTATTGTTTAAAATTTCGAGGAGATTGTTTGATATGGGTCTTCTTAAGACACATCAATTTTAATATTCTCTTATTTGGATGGTTCTTGATCCAATCAAAATCTATTTGTCGAGACATGAGAATCCTCTTTTTAAGTCCATCCTAGTTTTCACACCAACTGAAAATGTTTTTTATTTTATTTCTTATTTTTATCTTGGTTTTGAGTTGGTGGCTTTTTTATTTCCCTAATTTTATATTTTTCTATTTCTTTATTCAATTTTCTAGGGAAGATATGGATGTCCCATTATATCTAAGATTTAGTTCCATGCTAGTTATCAAAATTGGGTTCATCTATAATCAAAACAAATCAAATAATGATAGGTTAAAAAAGATATCATTTTAAAATGCTCAATAATTTTATGAAAATAGAGGTTTGAATCTCAAATTTTTATTTCCATATTTGAACATGGACAATACTTCAATTATAACTAAATAAAATTTGGTTTATAAATTATTTTAATTTTGATATGTCTCATAACCAATGTAACATAAAATATTAGTACTCTTTTAAATAGTATAGATTGTATCTTAGAAAAGATGTTTTTTAATTAAATACAAGCGCAATGTGTGGAATCCATTCATTTACAAAGCACACTATTAATAAACCATTTAATACAAACCAAGGATGAGATTATTGTGGGAATGAGGTGTGCACCATGAAAATTAATGCCATCAATTACAAGTCTAAAACTACTCAAACATAAGTAATCAACCACATATGTCACTGTGATTTTGATGGTACAGAGTAGTCCCATTATTACTACTATCTATTCACCCATGAAATCCAAATTTAATGGGAAATAAATAGTGTATCCCTAAATTAGAGTCAAAGAAAAACATGCCAAAAATTTGGTTTGGGATGTTGCATATATTTTAGATTGAGTTCAACTTGTTCAAAAGAATAATTTCATAATGATTCACTTGTGTTTCATCTACCCAATTGAATAATTGGCATTGATCCCTATTTGAAGAGTGCTAGTCTTTACAACATCACTTCACCTTTGTTTTATTCTGATCTCTCACTATGTGATAACTAGCAATTACCTCGAAGGTGTAATGAAAGTTAGAGGAATTGTAAATTTTTATTTTTTCAATTATAAATAGTATTTATTAATATTTAATGTATCAAATATATATAAATATCATCTTATATATAATATAAATGATATGAATGGCAACTATCTCATAATTGTTGAACTATTTACATAACACTTGATGATTTTTTTTAAATTGACCCAACATAAACTTCACCATTATCACTTAGCTAATAAAAAACACTACAAAGATAAATTTATTAATTATTTACATTTGAGAATAAATAAACATTAAAATTATATAATCTATATAATAATAATAAACAACCATAACAATTAATAAAATTTCAAATCTAAAATAAAAAAATTAAATAAGAATAAATATTTTTAACCAAAACAAAATCCTCGTGAAATTTAAATGTATCCTAGCTAAAATATGATGGGAGAATGATTAGATGAATAAAAAAAGACCAAACACATTCAAAGGATGAAATCGACCATTCATGACTTGTCAAAGTGACAGTAAATGTTGTCGTTTGTTGCCCTTTTAAGGATTTTAACCCTACCATGTAATTTCCAAATAAAGTCCCCACTAAAGATGTTGCATAAAATCTCATGATGAGAAAAACCATGATCACTCCAAGGAAGGAACAAGTGTAGAATAAAAAATATGGTGATGCATGGATGTGATCAAATATTTTTTGAATAAGATGTACTTTTATTGGAAAGATATGCAAAGTAATTATAGATGGTGGTAGTTGTGAAAATATAATTTTTAAATAAATGATAGAGAAACTAAATTTTAAATGTGAAAATCATCTTAATCCATACCAAATTTGATGTTTTAACAAAGGAAATGAGGTTACAGTAGATAAGAGGTGCTTAATCAAGTTTTCTATAGGAAAAAGATATAATGATGAAATATGGTGTGATTTTATTCTCAAAGATGTGTGTCATATGTTATTGGGAAGATTGTGGCAATTTGACAGAAAAGTAATTCATGATGGAGCAAAGAACACATACAATTTTTGGAAAAATGGTATAAAGGAAATTTGGTTACCTCTTAAGGAGGAAGAGAAGATAGAAAGCATGCACTCCACTAAAGAAATTAACCAAGATATGAAGGTAGTAGATTGTTGTTATGCATTAGTAGAAAAGAATGAATATATGAAAATTGTGCCAATACAAATAAAAGCAACAAGAGTGTTGAAAGAATATGAAAATGTCATGCATAATTAGTTACTGGATGGTTTACCACTAAAGAGAGATATTTAACATCACATTGATTTGATTCCAGTATCAGCTCTACCCAATCAAGTAGCTTATAGGATGAATCCAATAGAACATGGAGGATTAAATAAATAGGTTACTAAATTGCTAAAAAAAAATGTGATAAAGGAGAGTATGAGTCCATGTGCAACACCAACATTGCTAACTTTGAACAAAGATGGAGGATGGAGATTTTATGTGGATAGTAGAGCAATTAGAAAAATTACAATAAAGTTTAGGTTTCATATAACTCATTTAGATCATATGATGGATGTGCTTGTAGAAGTAAAATATTTTACTAATATTGATCAAAGGAGTGGTTATTGTCAATATTGAATTCATGAAGGAGATGAGTGGAAAATAATGTTCAAGACTAGGGGTAGCTTATATGAGTGGATGGTGATGCCATTTAGATTATCTAACACACATAGCACATTTATGAGGGTGATGAATACAGTGCTATGAGAATATATTGGTATGATTTTGGTTTATTTATTTTGATGATATTTTGATAATCAATAAGACTAAAGAAGAACACTTACAACATTTTACAATGATAATGGATTTGTTAAAAAAGGAGAAGTTGTATGCAAATTTGAAGAAAAAGAATTGTAAATTTGTGCATAACAATTTAGTATTTTTGGGATTTATAATTTTAGAAGTAGGTCTAAAAATAGATGAATAAAAGATAAAGGCAATTGTTGAGTGGTTTGTTCCAAGAAGAATTACAGAGATAAGAATCTTCCATGGTTTAGGAAATTTCTATAGAAAATTTATTAAAAAATTTAGTAGTATTGTAGCACCATTAACCTTTTACATGAGAGGGAAAGAATTTGTATGGACTAGAGCAGCCACATAAAAATTTTAATTTTTAAATAATATGATTACATAAAGACCAATTTTAGCATTACCAGATTTTAGAAAAGTGTTTGAGGTTGATTGTGATGCTTGATTTGTGGGAATTGTTACTGTGCTAAGTCAAGAAGGAAAGCCAATAGAATATTTTAGTGAGAAATTGAATGAGGTAAGAACAAACTACTCTACTTATGATGTTGAAATTTATGCAATCGTATAGGAATTAAGACATTGGAAGCATTGCCTAGTGCCTAAGGAGTTTATACTATTTTCAAATCATGAGGCTTTGAAGTATGTAAATACATAAAAGAAGTTAAATAGTTAGCATAAAAAATGGGTTTATTTCTTATAGGTGTATACTTGTACATTAAGTCATAAACCAGAATTAAGTAGTTGATACATTGAATAGGAAGGTAGTGTTATTAACTACTACGGTGAGTGAAGTAGTTGGATTTGAAGTTATCAAATAATTATATTATATTGATCCATATTTTGGAAAGATAGTTAAGCAGTGTAGGAATCCATTAATAGGTGGGACAAATATTATGCATGATGAGTATCTTATATAGAAAGGCTATTTCTTCAAAGGAAACAATTATGCATTGTAGTTGGGTCTCTATGAGATAATATAATAAGAGAATTACATAGAGGTGGTTTGACTAGGCATTTTAGTAAGATGAAGATAATAGCTTTGGTGGAGCCAAATATGAAGAGAGATGTGACAAGGTATGTTTCAAGGTTCATAGTATGTCAAGTGGCTACAAGATATGCACAAAATAATCGATTATATATGTGATTACCGGTTCTAAGAGGACCATGGATATATTTGAGTATGGAATTTGTGTTGGGATTACCAAACACACATAAAGGTAATCACTCATTTTTTATTTTTGTAGGTAGATTTTATAAAATTATTAATTTTATTTCATGTAATAAAACCAATGATACAACTAGACTTTCAAAATTATTTTTTAAGGATATTGTGAGATTGCATGGTGTTCCAAAAATTATTACTTCAAATAGGGACATGAAAATTTGAAGTCATTTTTAGAGGACTTTGTGGAAGAAGATAGGTAATGAGATATAATTAATTAGTTCATATCTCCCAAAAAAATATGGATAGATAGAAGCTAAAAATAGGAGCTTGGGAAATTTGTTGAGATGCATAGTGGGAGAGAAGCCCAAGAAATGGGACTTGGCTTTACCACAAGCTATGTTTGCATATAATAGTTTAGTGAATAGATCAATAAGAAAGTCACATTTTAAAATTATTTGTTGGAAATCCTATGGGTATTTTATATTTTTTAGAATTACCAATTACAAATTGAATTAGTGATGATGCAGAAATGTTTGCAAAGCATACACAATAGTTGTAGAAGGGAGTAAAACGAAAGTTGTAGGAAAGTAATGAGAAAAATAAATCAACAAAAAATGTCAAAATAAAATAAAAGGTATTTGAATAAGGAGTGTTGGTAATGGTTTACTTGAGGAAAGAAATATTTCCAAAAGGCACATACAACAAGTTGAAGTACAAGAAAATTGGAACAAGTAAAATTGTGAAGAAAATAAATGGCAGTGCTTATGAGGTGAATTTACCACAAAATTTTGATATATCTCAAATATTTAATGCTTTATATTTATATTAATTCTATGGGGAAGATGGTGAAGATGAATAATATTAAGAATAAATTTGGGAACAGTAGGTTCCAAAGAAGAAAAAAGAAAAATAGTGCATGTTTTGGATATGAAGACAATAAGCCCAAGGCAAGGGAATTATAATAGGTATTTGGTGCAGTGAGAAGGATTGAAGAAATAATAAAATATTTGGATTATATAATGGAAGCTGAATGTTATTGACAATGAAAAATGGTAACAATATAATTAGGGTATCTCGCAAGAGCTGAGTTGTTTTCAACCAGAGGAGAATGATGTAAAATAAATAGGCCAACCTTCCAGAGGCCATAAATTTTGACATGTAAGTTCATTTCATCCATTCCACACACCTACATGACCATATAATTTTATCATTTTTTCTGTCTTAGGAAGTTCCAACTGGATAACAACGTTTTCAATACTTTTTGGAGGGCATACGTGACCATTTGAGGGTCTAAAATTGTAATTTAAATATTTTTTTTCTATTTTTTCTATTTTTAGAAATTGTATATTTTAAGGACCAAACATTAACATCAATTGAATTTAATCCTATATTATAACTATAGTTTTTAGGATATTTTAGGATATTTATATATCTATGCACACTTGGATGAGAACTTACTATAAATAACAATTCCTTAAAATATGCATTTTTTTAGGTTTTAGTTTTTTTTCAAATTTTGCATGTAAACTCTAATTTTTAGTTTAGTATTATTTAAGTGTGATTTGGGCTAGTTATTATTTAAATTCATTTAATAAGAATAAATTCTAATTTATTATTTCAGATCTTGACCTACTAGTAATTTTATTGTGTTGATAGTTTTCAAGTTCATTACTTAATGTGGGAACGATGCAAGAGAATGGTCATCCAAGTAATGGACCATGAGTCCTCCTACTTATAACACTTATTTAACTTAGTAATAGGCTATCATCACCAAGTTTAAATGTTAGGTGACATGGTTTCTTAAATGAAACTAAAATTGTATATATTTTATAATCAGAATGTCCAAACCAATGGTTACTAGTATTCTTAACCATGGTTTGTATACATGCCTCATCGCACTAAATACTTATTTCAATCCACATGCTAACCACTATTATATTAAAAACCGAGTCATATTCCATTGCACCAAATACTTTTCACAAACAACCCATCATATCTTAGTGTGAGAGTGATGTTAGAAAGTGGTCATGACAAGAATGGACCCTAGGACATCCCACTTTAAATACTCAACTCACTCACCACTAGGCTATCATCATCGGGTTGGCATCTTGAACTTTGGAATGAGGAGGAGGACACAATAATACCTTTTTAATTTTTTATAATAACAAATCCATACATAAAAATATAGAATATTAAAAAATAGACTATAGGTAGTAACATCATGAAGTATTTAACTATGCCATGAATAAAATGAGTCTTTATTATATACCTTTTCATTCATAATTTTTTGGTCTATTTCCTTATTGTGTATATATAGAAAAATATTGAAGCTATACTCTATACATTTCTTTCTGTTTCATCATCATGTGATGTTTAAGTTGATTGTAATCATATTATATGACAAATTTACCCATGCAAACTAAAAGTGATATTGAAATTTGTCAAATTGAACAAATATTCCTAGTGAAGAAGGTTATATTTATCAAAATTTAAATGAGTGTGAATGCACATAATACCTATGTTTTTAGTTGAATCCTTAATGAAAAAAACCAAAAAATGTAAGAAATGGTGCCTCTTGAAATGGACCATGTCTTATAATTCTCAACATCTTCCCCCAAAATCCAATCTTAAAGGTATATTTTGTGAGTAAGTGAATAGTTTTCATGGCGACTCCCTTTAATATTATTTTTAAGGCACATTATATATGTTTCAAGTTTATTATTAGTGTATTTTAATCATCCAATCATGGTTTGGGATTTTCCAAATGAAAATCTTAGGACATAGTTTGGTAAAAAAGTAAACTTTAAAAAAATACTAATTATTTTGCCTTATATTTGTTTAACACTATTTTCCTAACTATGCAAACCTATTTTTAATTCATGAGGTTATCTCTTTAGAAATTTTTTCAGTCAAAACTTACTACATGGAAAATAAGATCATTACTTTATAATATTTGGAAAACACTTATTCCACCTTTTTCAAGAATAATGGGACTATTAGTTATCAGTTGTAGTGAAAACTTATTGATTGGTATATTGTTGTTGATTTGTGTGATTAATTCATTATCCATATTCAGAGAGTTATAATGATTAGTTTTTATTATAGCTTATTCATAATAATAGTGTGTGAAGTCTCACTCACATCATCTTGATCTAAAAGAGTAGTCTAAGAGATAGGGAGATCCATTCCCCCATAATATTAAATGTTACTTAGAAAAAGATAGTTAGATTCAATGGTTGAAATATATATATGTTTTTGGTTTTTATATTGGATAATGTTCAAGGGTTTTGATTTATTTTTTTATAGTGAATAATTTTCTAGTATGCTTAGATTTTAAAATACACATCTTTGAAAATTTTAATTGAAATATTCCTCAAAATCAAAGAAAATCTTGTTTTAAGTGGCCATTGTTGTGATACATCTATGCTTCTAAGATTTCATGGCCTTCACGTCTATTGATTTCACATATATGTTTTTTTTCTTCTTTTTATTTATGATTCTTAAAATTTAGAAAACATAATTTAAATTGAACTATTGGAGTGTTATAGTGAGAATGGTGTCCATTCTTGTGTAGAATATCTATCATGGAATTTATTTATTCATAGTGAATTATACCTAGTATGTATTTTTATGTTTGTTATAGTAGTCTTACCCATTGTGTGAAATGAATATTCAATTATATTTGGTGTTTTTTTCTATGATACTGAGAACACTGAGAACAATAATTAGAGGTCAAACTAGGTAGAACAAACAAAAAATAGTGATGATGACATAATAGTCATTGCTTTCAGTAAATTACAACAATGCCGAATATGGACAACAATGCCAAACAAAAGGGTGTCCTATTTACAGTGCTCCTATATAAATAGAAAAAAACCTAGACTTTCCAGAGACAAGTAGAAAGGTAAGCTCATCTATAGTTTTGTCAAATATGGATCCATCTAGATTCAAAAGTTTTTGTATCTTTTTTCTCAGAGAATCAAGATATAGGGGGCATCATGCCTGACATGATGTCTCTCACTTCTATTTTTAGATTGGGTAGTTGGCATAACTTCCAGATTAGAATCCATGTTACAAACACCAATGATTGGAGGTAATGTTCATGACACATTGGTCTTATTTTTTTTCTATGTTCAGTATACTACCTAGGAATTATTAGTATTTGTATGCCTTACTCCATCTGTAGGTGGTTGGTATAAATTAGAAGTGGCTTTCATACAATCCTAACTGCCTCATTCCAAAGTGACTTCCACATAAGCCTAATTTACTATTTTGGATTGGATTTCATACAATCCTAATCTCTTCTTTCTAAATTTGGCCAAGATTGGATTGTTTTTAATACATATTTAGCTACCCACATCACATTGTCATATTAGAGAGCATTCATGGGCTTCAATAGCCATCTCATATGAAACACATTCATACCATTATCAATTTATAGCTTCACTTCATGTGGCAATGATAGAGCCAAAGGTCTAGTTAGCCTCTATATTATTGAGCCACATACTTAGAGGGATTGGGCACATAGTCAAAACATCAATTAATATAGGCATTATTACATAGCTTCACTCAGTAAGTGATGATGGAGCCAAAGGGCTATCCTTTACATTCTTGATCCACTCTTGGGAAATTGAGCACTCAGATCCATTCATGATATTACTCTCGATACAAGACATATCTAGCATATCCAGCATCATCAAACATCACTTAGAATGACAAGAAGTTTTGTATTGGTTCATGTACCTAGTGAGGTGTATTTATTCTTTTTTCTTCCTCTCTCTTTTCTATGCATATTTTTTACATTCTTATTTTAGATATAGAATATCTATTAAGAATTGATCTACACATTATTTTTTCTTATAGATTTACACTTCATAACATGCTCTCTTCATACACAACTAACATCACATAACTTCATGGGCTTCATCCTTATAGATAAGTTTAGGTATGCTTTTTATTTTTCCTTTATCCTAGTATTTCACTTTGCTGCATCACTAGAATAAATACGGGGGGGGGGTGGATGTAATCATATAAAATGTCAAAATTGGTATCTTGAGTGTGGCTTGTGACACCTAACCCATAGGTCTCCTATTTCATGCTCTCTTAACCCTTTTAGGTACCTTTTTTTTAATTCACAGTAATCTATAGGCTTCCGAGACCTTATTCCAGCTCATCCAGACCCCATTTTCCATTCTTATTCCATCCCCTAGGTCCTATACCTATAAGATAATAACACCCACATTGGAATATAGCATTAGATCCTAGGGTGTCTCATTTATAGTGTTCCTATCCAATCACCTTTTAATCCCAAATGAGTATTTTTTCCTAATTCCTCTTCTTTATTATATCAGCCTAACACAAATGTATTTAACCCATGACTAATATATCTCTATAAAATTCAATTCAAATCTTATCTATAAGGGTCAGAAAATATTACAAAAATAAGCAAGAATACATGTAAGACCAATAAGGCAATTTTCCCTATTATCTGCATATAGCCAGCCAATATGACCACAAGCTCATTCAAACCTTCACACTAGTCCCTAATCACCTCAAGAATACACAATTTAGCATTTTTGCATTTGCATAACACTATTGCGCAAATCATGTCAATTTGGATAACTACATATGGCTTGATCCCTCTTAGAATTATTGGTATGTAGGTAGCATTCCCAAACAAGGGGTTTAAATACATATTCAATTCATCTTACACACACTAACCACCCTCCTCTTTTTTAAGTTTCATTCAAGAATTCTAAGGGTCTAGTGTTGGAGATTAAATCAGCTCTACAATGAGCTCCATCAACATTAAAGACTCAAAATTTCATAGACAAGCTCACATAGGGACTATTGACAAAAACCATAAAAGTTAGATCTCTATGAATAATTTGGACAATAGTGGTAAGACAGACTATAGCATTAGGCCCTGAATTGTCCTATTTTTGATGCTCCTATCCTTTCAATGAATGAAATACAGATCAAGATTCACAATACTGTCTTAGTCCTATAAAGTTGGTATCAACATCTATCTTATTCTTGTAAAGTTTGAACATGCCAATTGCCACACTATTTTTTTTGAGTGATGTGTGTAGGTTGTGGCATGGAATTAATAAGTGATGATATATTTATAATGAAATATTTCATTTTTGATATTCAAAAACACATTCATGAGTTGAAAGCTCTATCTTTAGGCACCCAAGATGGAAAGCCAAGATAGACACATGTTAAATATATAATGTTTATACATCTACAGGAAAACAAAACTTAAGATATGTAAGGGGAATAGTATTTTCAGGGTAGGATAGGCTAGGATAAGTTAGATGATAATAAAGAGAAAGGGTACGGCGGTGTGCTGGTAGTTTTCAAAAAGCAAGGATTCTTTTAACATTCATGACATTATTTATTTTAAGGATTTAGAAAAATGACTAACAAGTTAAGGGGAACTACTAGGATTAATTTTCATCTATTGGTGTTAATGAGATGCAAATACCCAAATGATCTTGAAACCCTAGAACATACATTAAAACTAGAATCTCATATACTTTTTCCCATTGCATCGATAGACCTAGGGTGCCATAACAAGCTATTCAATAACACATTCCCAAACATAATGTAGAAAGGGATTTATAGTCTAGATCTAAGCCCAAAATGACAACCAATAGTGAGCATAAATTAAGATGTCTAATCAACAACAGTTGAAAAACACATCATTGCACTTCATCAAAATGAAATACTAAGAAGCATAAATATTTTCCATTAACTTGAAAGAAAATCCTACATACATCATTATTTCAAAATGTTACCATGGGGAAAAGCATGACCAATTTGCTCCATGTTAGTTAAGGGAGACCTATAAATATGCTCTTATAGCTTTCTAATGTTTATACAACTACAACTACCTTAGTAAGAGAGGCAAAATACACACAACAGTGATCCCAAAACGTAGAAGAGCCTATACTTAAAATTATAAATTGCAAAAGTAATGACCGCCATAACGACTAAAATAATGGCCATCCAACCTCTCTAAAAGAAGTCAGGCCTTCTATTTATACATCTTTTACCCATTTAAAATCTACAAGTGCCAAAGTCCTGCCAATATGCTCATAGCTATAAAAACATTCCTTGACACCCCTGAAATCTTCACGGAACTACAAGGAAAATGACTATTACAACTACCTCTACAAGGAAAAATGATGATATGGACCATATATTTTTTCCTCTAGGAAGGAGATGCCTTTCACATGAGCTAGAAAGAGAATATTCATTTTAGGATCTAAATAGACTTTGTCCTCTTGTGAAACTACTTGGAGATGCTTTTTTATTTATCGATGAAAAATATGGAATCTTTTAGACAACTACCTTTCTCCTGTGCATGCCAAAGAAATATCATTACCTTGTGATGATGGCTTGATAATTTTCTTTGTTCATGATTACTTGAATATCTTCCTTGGAGTGGCTCACATTGATCTTGTAAACTTTTAATATCTTTCCCATAGAAGAGTTCAGTCAAGAAAAGTAGATGAAAAATGCAAAACATAAATTATATTTCCTTTTTCCCTTTGAAAATTCTAATCTCATTCATGTCATTGATGTACTAGATGCATGATTGATAGTGAACCATTGGTTTACTTGGTTACTCATCAAGGGCTTCACACTTGTCCTCCTTGCATCTCCTCGAAGGATCTTGGAATGCTACAACTATTTACTTATCATTAGATTTTTCTTCGAACGGTGAATGTTTAAAATCAAATCATTATATGAGGGGTGGAATGTCATTGGATACTATTTTCACTCAGCCCCATTGTTGCTCTATTTTGTAGACCCATAGGCCTTTTATGTCCCTTTTAAATAAACCCTATTATATTGAGTGTTATCATGTCATGTGGTAGCAACTCATTGGATCTCAAGCCCTATTGAACTATCAACTATCTAATCACATTGTTGGACATTTAGAACATGCTCAAAATTTTAATCATGCCCTATGAGCTTGACAATTGTCATGCCTATGTTAGTGTTGGGTTAATTTAACTCATTTATCTTTGATCATGCACCATCTAATCATCCTATTTTTTGTTAACTTGCATTATAGATTTTCATCGATTCAAACTCAAATAGATAATTTATGAGGCCTAAAATTAACACTCACATTACTATCTTATAAATTTTTAATGCTAATACTTGCCTTATGTGACTTAAATCTAATGTATGTACACTTGTTAATGATGTCTATGAGCCCATCACCTATGAAATTTCAAAAATTTCATCAAGACTTTGCTTACCAGATCTTTTATATTTGACATTCTTGCTTTAATCAACATAATTATCCCATAATAATTATTGTGGGATTTTGTCTTGAGCACTTTTGCTCCCAGGCCCTTTTTTTATCAGGATAATTGTTGCAGACATTTTGTTTGAAATAATTTCCCTAAATAAATTGACCTTTACAGCTTTCCCACAAAACTTGAGTCTTTGGCATTTTGTCATCATCAAGACAATTATTTTGGATATTATTTTTAAGAAAATATCAACAAAGAAATTAAACATGGCATTTTATTTGAATAAATTGATCTTACACTTTTGCCAAAGGAATTTGGACTTTTATTGGGATTTTTGTGCAGGCAAAATGCCTGAAGGGAAAGTGCCCTTGGTAATATTCTCCATAGATAAAATGTCTAAAATAAATAAGAGCTTTACATATTTTTTAAGGAATTTGGACTTTTATTTTGGTATTTTTTGATGCAAACAAAACCCTTTAAGGGCAAGTGCCCTTCAAACTTATTGTCACAGACAAAAAATATGATACAAATGGACTTTACACTTTTCCCAAAGTAATTTTAATTTTCTTCTGATAATTTTTGCCTTTGGAAAAATGCCCAAAGGATAAGTTCCCTTTTTAATTTTTTCCATGGACAAAAAATCCAAAATAACTATACATTACACTTTTCCCAAAGGAATTGGACTTAGCTCTTTTGCTGAAGAAATCAGAGCTTTGCACTTTTCTCGAAGGGTAAGTTCCCTTAGGATTTTTTTGCACATTTTTTGTGGCTAAAATAAAATAACTCTCATTTATTTTGGTCATTTTACATGGGTAATATTATTTAATGGCAAGTAACCTTTGGACTTATTATCACAAAAAAAATGTCTGAAAGAAATGACCCTTCATATTTTTTATGAAACACTTAGCCTGATGCAAATGGGACTTGGCCAACATATTAAATTCCTTCATAATTTTTTTAATATAAAAAATGTCTAATGGAAATAAATATTTGGACTTTCCAAGACAATAAACCCAAGACCTATTCTTATAAGACATTATGTTTGTGCAAAAAGCTTGAAAAAGTCTAAGGGGAAGACACATTTGACAAGCAAAGACCAAATTAAGACTTAACCAATTTTAACATGAACTTGACCTTTGACGTGAACATTTATAAAGTAGTAAATTGGAAAAGGACTTTGGCATTTACATTTGACAATGTCCCAATTACTTCAGTGCTATTTTAGGCATTAATAGTTTGAATAGGGGTTTTCAACACTGAGTCTGACACCCTCTCATTATGACTAAATGGGTCATAATAGAATAATATTTTTAGAGGGAAAAAACTGAAGGTTAATCATCTTGAGTAGGATATTTAAGATCTCCTAAAGCTGAATTTGAATCTTCAAGCTTAGGTTTGAGAGCATTCATAGTTGGTTGCGTGGGGCAGAATTTTGTCCACCAAGAATTTTTCTTCATTTTCCTTTGGTTGAAGTAGTCCTTCATAAGATGAACATTGTTAAAGTAACTAAAATATAATACCAGTAGGAATTCATAATTAAGTGGTTGTGACCATGAGTGGTGACCTACTTGTATGAACATTTTTTTCATGGAGATACTTTGATGTGTTTATATTATTTAATATTCTATCAAAACTGGTATGAGAAAAAGAAGTGGTATCTAGGTCAATTTATAGAAACATACAATATTACACATAATATAAAATTATAATATCATTGAGTTGTCATAAATTTTAATTTTGGATATGGAATTTCATTATCAAGATGAGTGTGAATATAAATTTTAATTATGGACTATATATGTATATGTGTCTTCTCTTATATGTATAAGTGTCTTCTCTCTATTAAACATTTTATGGAAGTGCCTTGTTGTTGCTTTGGATAATATGATGGTTAAATTATAAACATTTATCAAACTTACCAACATATATGCCAAGTTTTTGGTGGCTTGCCTTTTAGGGGCTAAATATAAGGAGAACTTGACTAGGACTACATTACAATATAACTTTTCCCCAATGTTTCTTTTTCCATGTCTTTATAAAAATATATGGAACACAAAGTGTAATATTTATATCCAATGTTGCATTGATTACTTATCCGTATTAGATACAAAATATATATATGTCATAGAGGTTTAACTACCTAACAAATTAATACAACAAATTCATAATGCATATTAACAATGTCATATTTTTCCCATTTTAAGAATAGTTAAACAAGTAGTGTCTCAATGTTAAATGTAAAACCTAATTGATTCAACCTACCTTATTATTGAAACTGAAGATGAGTCTTCTCATTAGTTAAACCTACTCAAATATCTAGAGAAACAAGTAATTTATTTCAATTTAAATTGGAGTTCACTTCTAGAATTATTACATCTTTTGGATGAGTTCAACTCGGCATTATGCATAACATAGCTTCACTATTGTCACACAACCTTCACTCATCTTGTAATACTAATAAACACAATAAATAGTTAATGATCCCATTTTAGGTGTAGTGATTATACTAATTATTGTGTAATCATATTGTTACTAAAGTAGTTAAATCAAAAGAAAGTGGACAATGCAAGTACAAATTCAATTTTGAGATTGATATTTTTGCATTCATCATTTTTATTTTATATACAAAAAAGGAAGTAGTAAAAAAATATGAGTGTTATTTGAGAGATATATAGAGCACTAGATGTCTATTGGATTTTATGGTTTCTCCTTGACTTCACACCACTAATTTATCTAATTTAAGTTAGAAATATTCCTATTATGACAACACATTTACTATGTTGAGTTAGGATTTCTATCCACCCTTTAGGTGGTTTTACACATTAATTATATTAAATGGCCACCACCACCCATTATGCATCATTTCATTCAAACATTTTTAATGGGAACAAGATAAGACATGGCACCAAAATAAATTTCAAAGTTTATCCTAAAAGTCTACTACGAGCTATTAATTTTAGCTATAATGCTCCATTACTAGATATGGTTCTAGATTTAATAAAATTTGATAAATCTAGTCATTATTTTGGAAATTTTACACTAGTTGCTAACTTTGTTGGTCAAGTTCCTCTCGAGATCCTTTTGAATAATTGGGTTCACAACCATTATCAAAGCCATCAAGTGAAACTGAAAAGAGTCCAAAACCTCACTAAGGGTTTCTTCCTCTTTTATTTCATAAACCTTGATAATTATAAAGGTATTATTAGTCATGACCCATGGTTTATTCTCAATAATCTGGTTATTTTCTCCAAATAGAGTCAATATTTTTAAGTCTTAAAACAACCAAAACATAAAATCCAAGTATGGCTATAACTGCTAAGCTTACCTCTTCCTCTGTGGAATTTTATTAACCAACATTATCAATCCCCTAGGGTATGTTATCTTCCATGAATAACCAAATTTATATGTAGAAAAACCTTTGAGAAGGGTCTTTATCAATATATACCTCACCAAACATCTCAAATAATTCATCGATATTCAAGTGGGAAATAATTTATTCTCTTAGTATGTGATCTATATTAACCTCTCAAACATGTGTTTTTGATGATAGGCTTCATATGATATGATTAGAGAATGTCATGTAATGGTCCCCACTCTTTTAGTTGTTCAAGTCATAATTTGATCTAAGTCAAAACCAAACCTTATAATGGGTGGACAATGGTTTCTAATATGAATAAGAATGTTGATTATAGTAATGTTATACCCTAATGAACTATATATTGGCCCATAGAGGTGGAAAAATATTTACACTCTATGGATAAATTACCCATGTCTTCATAACATAAACCCTGAACTACCATTTCCCAGTCCCTACATGTGGTCATCTAATTTATGTCTTCCCTATCTCCCTCTCTTATATCTACTTTGTCAAACCCCCTTCAAGGGTGAATGATTTATATTCAGATCAAGGGATTATAACCCTTAATCATAAGGTTATTTGTTTTCACTCACGTAGTCTGTCTCCCTTTGTAGATGAGGATTATGTACCAAACAAAAGGAAACCATTCAAGCATGGAGACTTTACCAATAAAAATCTAGTTGCAAATCAGTTTGCATCCCTATCAGACCTCATAGAGGGAAATGATATGAAATTGAATGATTACCAATGCCTATTTATTCTTGGAATTCTATAAGACTCATTAATATAACTCATAGGTATATGGTTAGGAATAATTGTCATCATTTTTATGAAATGAAAGAATTATGCATGAAAAAAGTTAAAATTTATGGATTTTTTGCTACAAGCTAGATCTCGTTCTATTTGGCATGAGGCCTTTTATTAGGCTACTTGTCATGAGTCTAGGTATGGTGGAGTTGTCACCCTTATGGCACCTAACCTACTCAAAATATCATTTCCTGGGGTCTTGACCCCACCTAGTAGGTGGTTTAGACTCTTTTTAACATTATTCATCATATTATTGGCCTTGTTAACTTATATGCCTATAATGATGTTGTGAGAGGAACATTACTCTAGGTATGGTTGGATGATTCCATTCTAGATGTACATTGTATTATGTATGGTGATTTCAACCTAATTAAATAAATGGAATGCAAAGAAGGTCATCTTCCCATGAGATGGTGCATACAATAAAGGAAATCTTTGTTTTACATGACAAATAAACTCGGGTTTCTTGACCCAAACCATCACCAAAGGAGGGGTTAAAATTTTTTGTGGTTGACATTGTCAAATTTATGTCAAGGCAAAGATTGAGTCATCAAACATCTTGATGATTCCTTGATTGCTAGGTAATATAGTCTTTTATTGGCTCTTCTTCATGGTCAACCTATGTATGAGATTCTAAACTCTTTCTTATATCATCATCATCATCCCATTTACATATTAATAGAATGGACCACTCCTTAGGTCAAACCAAAGGGTTTTCTATTTTACCTCAACACTACCCATCTCAAGCATGAGCAAATTGTTGAGCATATGATCAAAATTTAGAAACCTTGCTCCTAGACCCAAATGGGTCACTCTTTGGATTGAGTGGTGGTATGATGTTATAGCTCATATGTTCAAAAAATATGATATATTACATTGTAAAGTGTAATGATCTATTACACTATCATAATGATTAACATAGTTAGATATTTTGTTTATATGGCAGTTTAGGTGATGCATGGCATAACTATTTAAAATTTTATAGTTTTATTAATTAATCTCTCTTTGTATATATTAAGCTATTATTATAAAATAAAATCATCAAAGTATCTAGTATTATTTTCCTTCATTGGTATGAAAGTGGCAATCCTCTGATGGAAGTATAATAAATCTTTAAGGGGCAGCTATGTTATTGCTCTGCTCTTTGTGAATGTAAAAATAGTTTATTTGATTTGATTCTATGAACAAATAGAGATGTAGTAGAGAGTCTCATGGGAAGAGAATAAAGAATTGAAAGTGAACCAATGCCAATCATGTAGTATATGCTAGAATCTTTTTTAGAAGGAAGATGGTCGAGATAATCAAAAACATTCTATGCCTTCAATCCCTATGACCTATGCAACATAGACGTAGAGAACTAGTGGCCATGGCAGAAAAAGTCTGGCAAAAGGAATCTTGAAAACTATGACACAAAAAGCATAAAGAGGAAGTAACTAAAAAAAATATGATTTATAGTAGAAGATTATGTGTAATTTTTGTTATAATAGACCCTAAATATAAGTCATTCTCACATCATTCTAGTAGATCCATGTAGTCTATTTTTGCATCATCATGTTCATCGAAGAATGCTAAATATTTGTTATCCTTAATGGGTCACTTGATCAAAAGTACAACATATCCTTGATGTCAAGATATGTTAATGAATATCTGTCTCAGATCCTAAAAGGTTGTAGGTTTGGTTACAAATTTCAATCACTTTTTTATTTTTGGCATTAAATAGAATCATTTTTTTAAGATTATAGTCTAATTGTTTTAATTGTATTTATTGTTCTAAAGTTTTTAAAAAAATAAACAAATAAAAATAAAATAAAATAAAATAAATAAAACAAAATAAAATAAAATGAATAAATGTTAAAGTCATTCCATTAGGGTGAGTTCGTTAATATTTTGAAGATCATGTTTTGTTAATATGTATAAAGGTCTTTTTGATATAGGTTTGTTAAAAATCTAAAAGTGTGAATATATCAAGAGTCGAGTCACCTTTTGTAAGATTCATTTGTATATTAAAGGTAAAAGAGTCCAAAATAAAAAAAGTGTAACAAAAAAGGTCATTTTTAGTCAAAGTATCATATTTATGAGTCAAAAGTTATGTCATCTAAAGTCAATATTGTTTTCATTTCATTGTAAAATTATCAAAAGTCAATAAATCTCTTGTATGAAAACATTATCAGGTGAACCTGACAACCTGAGTCATATGTGTTAATGGGAGAGTTTTAACCTCATAAACAATATGAATATAAGCTTCATCGAGACATCGGCTAAGTGAAGTAGCTTCATCTACTAGAGTCTGGAGGATACATAGAGGTTGGAGGACAATTGGCATCCTCTTATGAGTCACCTATAATGGGGTCACACCGTTGTTATGGTGATAAATTTTAGTGTGTTTATTTTATGTTTTGTAGTGTTTTGAAATAAAGTATCGAGCATTATTTTTTACATTGGTACATCCTAAAAAATAATATCATGGGGAGAAAAAGCACTAAAGTAGCACTTGGTTCTTAGAAAAGGGTTTTTGGTAATCCAAAAAACCAGTAAAGTACAGTAGAAACCTCTTGCAACCCTCTAAGTTCATGGTTAATAGAGAGAACTATTCTTGACACTTCTAAGTTTTGGGTGACCCTACAAGGAAAAATCAATATTTCACCAAGACCTTGAAGGCACAAAGATGGCATGCCACCTCAAAAATTAAGCAGGCTATGTGGATAGTGTAAATCTTTTTAGAGTGTTTGTAATAAAGGGGGGATCACTATCAGGAAAAATTATGTTTGTTAAAAAAATGTAATAAAGGGGGGAATGTTGGAAAAATATTATATATTACATTGTAAAGCATAATGATCTATTACACTAGTATAGTGATTAACATAGTTATATGTTTTGTTTAGATGATAGTTTGGGTGATGCATGGCATAATTGTTCACATGTTTACAATTTTATTAACCAATTTTTATTTGTATATATTGACATGTTATTGTTCAATAAAATCATCAAAGTATTGAGTCTTATTTTCCTTCATCATACCACTTATTTCTTATGGATTTATGTAAATTTAATGGCTCTCTTCACATAGTCCATTCACAATGTTGTCAGCTGTGAATACCTTAAGGTTTTGTAGGAATTTGAAGTTGGCCCTTTCAACCATCATTTTTAGACTCAAGTTGCCATGTGGAGACATAAATTCTAGGTTGTTGAGGACTATTTTCCTAGAGGAGATCAAATTTGAACACATATTCATTAGTTGAAGGTAGAAGACAAAGTGAAAATGAATTTTTCGCTCTCCTTTAGTCAAGACAAACTATAGACAAAATTAAATCAATTATAAGTGTTTCAAATAGGCTTACCAAATTACTTGATATCCTCTAAACCTTTGTTCATCACTACCATGGTGTCTTTTTGTTTCAACCTTCATCCATTGCTCATGAAGATACCCTCTCTAAATTCCATACCTTTGTCCCCTATAAGCTATCAAAAATATGGAGAGTTAGTTGTGATAGACATCTCAGTATCAATGACCTTAAAGAAGATGTTATGGAATTGGCCTTTTATAAATCTCAAGGTATTGATGGTTTCCCCTATGAATTTTATCAAACTATTTATGATAAAGTTGGGCATGATCTTCATAGAGTCTATTATAAGGCTATCATGATCAACTATTTAGGTCCTCTAATTAATTAAGGCAACATAAAAGTCATTTCCAAGGTATGACATCCTGAGCTAATTACCAACTAGAGACCCATCATTTTTATTGATGTTTCCTAAAAAATTATAGCTAAAACATTTGCTCATAGAATCAAACCCTTGATTCCATTAATTATGTGAAGTTAACAAACATGATTCATTTAACATAGATATATTTTGCATAATTTTATTAATGTCTAGGAAGGAATAGAACAAGTTATAATATCTAACCAAAAGGTGTTGTGCATCTATATATATATATATATATATATATATATATATATATATATATATATATATATATATATATATTATGAACAAATTAAATGGCTTTTTATCATACCTATGATTGCATCTCTAGGGTTTGGTTTGAAGATTTTTCACACCATCAATATGTTATTTTATGATGTTGGGTCCTGTATTACCGTAAATGGATACATTATATTAGGTTTCCTAATTTCTCCATCACTTTATTTTTTTTCTATAGAAATATTTAGTTATTTGTCAGCTAATTATGCTTCCAAGGGTCTGGTCAAGGGGATTATTTTTCCTAGTTTAGATTAGTAGTTAATTAAAAAAAATTAATGATTCCTTCCTAAATTTATAGGAGGATGAAGACTCAGTCAATCATGCCATGGAATGTATCGATATATTTTATCTTGCATCTAGGTCATCTATTGAATGGTGTAAGATTCTATGTTATCACTAATCAAGATACATATTAATTGATAATTATTATCCTCATGGGAAATATAATAAGTTAAAAAATAATAATAAAGAATGATACCTTTTTACATTATGTAAAAAAGTATATGGTTTATTTTCATAGAAAATGATGATGAAAAGTTGTCCTTACCTCATGGTATAAAATGATCTGACTAGAAGATCCAAACAAGAAAATATGAAAATGTCTTTGGGATAAAAAGGAGATAAGTAGAAACACATAAATTTGAAAAAAAACATAGCCAACAATGCAATAACAAGAGATAAGACCAAAAAAAGAATCCCAAAATATTCAAAAATAAAACCATAGAATAATAAAATAAATAACATTCCTTATTATTCCAAGATTGAAAAACAGAAGCAACACCATGGTAAGACTTATATAATGAAAGAAAACACCACTACTAGAAGCCATGGTAGCTAAAAATTAAAATGACATTCAAGAACTAATTCAAGGCCTTGGGTCATTAAAGAGTTGATAACACTCTTAAACCAAGATCTCTCCAACACACCATTACCAAAGCCATGAGTGATTCAACATAATCACAAGTAATAAACCAACTATGGAAAAAGCTAATTGTTATTCATGAAAATCATATGAAAAAGTATGTATAATAAAATAGATAACCCTTGCTTAAGTAGGCAAGAAAAAACCAAGATCAATCCTAACTAGCTAATATGGGATCAATCTTCACATTAGACAAAACTGGGTAAAAGATGAAAATCATACCTAGAACCTAGAAAGAATGAGAAATATACTCTAAAACCCACCCTCAAGTTAAGCTAAGGACTAATAATAGGGAATGCAATGTGAAGCCTTGTGTCCCTATGGACACCAATCCATCTTGCCATAGTACATAAATATCTAATCATTGTAACTGATAAGTGAAATTAAGAGTGTTGTTGAATACAAGGATCACTAAACATGAAAATTATGATGTAAAAGATTAGATATATTAATACATCTAAGGAATCATTACTTGAAACCCTCCAATAAGACGGTGATAAGTGAGCAAAGAAATTAGTGGGGTTGCTACACTAGTATCACTAAAGGGTATACCACACTCATGTCACTATAAGAATTGCTAAGAAGACCATGATGTCATGCAAAAAATCCTTATATGCATTCCAAAAAACATTTCCTCAATAACATACCCATGTACTAAGTAGGAATCCATAAAAGGCTCATAAAAATGAAACATATACATAAAAATGGAAGGATTAAGATAAAAAGGTCTACATAAGTGATCTAAATCCACTATTCAAACACTTAATAATATGACATTATATGCACCAAAATAAATTCATATCAGATTGAAAGGGACTATCAAACTATATAAGAAGACAATATGACACTAGGATTCACTAGAATAGCTAAACTTGAAGCTCTGGGAGACTATCAACTATACAAAAAGTGGTGACCAAAATATAAATAAAATATGTCAATGAATATGGCCTTGGTGGTAATGGGAGAGACAAAAAACTAAAGGAGTGAAAATATTCCCAAAATAGAACACACAAATGCATGAAGATAACAAAGGATGAATCAGCAAACCACCAATGGCACTTTATAAATCATCACAAGTATAATATATCTAATTAAAAAAAACCAACTGGAAACAAGCAAGATAGTAGACTTCATCAAAATAACTACAAATAAGGAGACTATCAACCTATCAAATAGGCCATCAATAATCATGAGAGGTGAAATAAAAATAAGGTACTGTAAAAGTGTCCATAAAATAAGGCAAGGTACTAACAAAGGGGCCATGATGGATACATGACACAAATGACTAGTGTTGAAAGTACTAATGCATGTTATGGGATGATGTAAGAGTGTGGAAAATGGTAAAAAAATCCATCATGTATGTAAAAAATGCACCAAAATAGGATCAGTAGCCAAAAAACAACCTATAAATCACACACAAAGGATGTGAGACTCAACCAAAAATGCATCAAAGATAATGCAAAGTGAAATAGTGACATAAGCAGTATAATGTGGGCCAAATAACATAAGTGGTATAAATAAAATATAATCAAACAATATCATACATTGGAGTCTACCAAAAATGCATCTAAAAGTGTATAAATACATGAGCATGAGTGCAATCAAGTGTTTTTGTGAAGGGATCTAACATCCTATCAGATTGAACCTCACCCTACAGTCTTTGACACTCATGTGTATTGAATAAGAGAGTATGATGCAAGGGTTTAAGTCTGGTTTCCCCCAGTGGGGTCAAGGGGCAACAACCCTTATGGGTTTGGGATAGTGTGTATGTGAAGTATAATGTACAAAGTAGTAGGGCCCATAGGATAGGAAACCTTCTGAATATGGCACCTTATAGCTATAGTGTGTTCAAAATAAAAATGGGATTGATGGAATGGGAATGAAAAGTAAATAAATTTTTTAAAAATTGGCACTTAAATCTGAGTTATCAAGCAAAAATTATGGCATAATCAATTCATTTTCATAAATGGCTTACTTTAATTAAATTTTCAAAATCAATTTAAATACATGAACAAACAAGGGGTAAGGTAGCTTATAACCACTTGTTTGAACTGGAACAAAATCAAGAACTTGCTCAAGCCAAGCAAAGTAAAAATCCATGCCTGTATACACCCTTGTAATCACTAAAGTGAAAAATATGCCATTTAAGTCATAAATACAAGGTCTTTTAATTAAACAATTCAAAATAGATGAAGTTAAAAAATGCTTTAATTTTAAACATTTTAAGTCATCAAATTAGGTTTTTGGAGTTTATGACTTAGAGAAGAGAAAAGAAGAGGTTCAAATAGGTGTCATCATTCGATGAGGAGAAAATAGGGCTACCAAGGAGCTTTTAAGAACAATGTTGATAATCATTCCATCAATGCCCACATCATCATTGGGTGTGACCAGAGGAGGGATATAATGGCCATGCACATTAACCCAGGCACTAATTTACTGAGTTCCCTACTAATTCATATGGAATAAGCTTATATGGCATTAAAACATGCGCATTATACACAAAATAGCATATGTATAATGCCTCAAAAATAACATTGTCTGATGTGAGATCCAAATATAGTACAAAATTATTATCTTTATTTGGCAGACAGTGATTTATGTTTCATAGAGCACATAACTAGATCAATAATGTCATAACTCTTCAAGGAACTGCCAATGCCATAAGATTCATCCATCATCTACTTATCGAGCCTTGTGATGTACATAATACCTTATTGTATTCTCTAATGGTTCTCCACCAGATGGACACCCAGGGCTACTTGGTGATTCCATACAAATTTATAGATAGGGACTATAAATAGTCCCTAATAATAGATTTTTGTGTAGTGCTAAATTTTCCATACTATAGGATATGGGCATTGAGAGGCATTTTGAATAGAAAAAAACCATTTTGTTATCTCAAAACAAGAATCAAACCCTATAACAAGGTATTAATTTTTCTTGAGCATTGCACAAAACTAGCTAAGGACACCAACAACACTTGAGTCAAAAATACCCTGAGCAAGACATGAGTGGAGATGTACATTTTGGCATGGAAAAACATGGACAACTTGATTTAAATTATAATAACCTAGTAATGATGAACCCCCAAAAAGAGAACCAAGTGGAGGCTATGTAGATGGTGAACAATAATGCAGTGTATCCTCCTTAATGGTGTTTATACACTATAGAATGGAGTGGCCTGACTATAGGAAGCCATGAAGTAGCTCAGAGTACACTATTAAAGGTAGATTTAGAGCTCTCCTTGGTAAATTCCCCTTTTAGTGACCATGCATCACAAAAATATAGATTTTATTACTACAAAATGTGAGATACAAAATATCTTGTTGTTGATATAATGCAAAACAAATCAACTTTAAATTTATTTAGTATAGGCTAAGAAAAAATATAGGTCATTCAACACCAAATCTAAAATATCCTCAATGTCAAATAACCTCAATTAATGGAGATATACAAATATAGACTATAACAAAAAATTGTAGAGTAATGGTTGGTGGAGATGGCTCTGATACCATGAAAGAGTTCATATCATTCTTCAACCAATATCTCTCCAACACACCATTAGGACAACCATGAGTACTTTCACATACACACTAAAAATAAACCAACTATGAATAAAACCAAATGTTATTCATAAATAACATATGAAAAAACATGTATAATACAAAAGATAACCCGCACTTAACTAGGCAAGGAGAAACCATACTCAATCCTAACTATCCAATGTGATATAGATCCTCACATAGAACAAAACTAGGAAAGGAACAAAAATCCTAGAAAGAACATAACAAGCATGAGAAATATACTCTAACATATCAAATAAATTTGATGATGATTGATCCTAATACTAAATCCAAGGCTTCCCATATCACCTCAAATGCAATCAATCCAAGAATAAAAAATAGGGAAGAAGACATGAGACTAAAACAAAATATCTTACAAAAAGGATAAGAGCTCTCCAATTCTATCGATAAAATAATACTCAATTCTGCACATTCTTCCCAAGGGAAAGGATATTCACAATGCTAATATTCTTTAAGAGAAAGGTGAAGATCTCAAAATTAATTAGGAAATTAACTAGAGAGCTAATATCATGATAATTTTGGGAGAAATAATTATCCAAACAAAAATGTATATGATTTATTATTCTCACATTTAATTTACTATTGTGAAAATTTATAATATTTTCATCATTTGATGGGGGTTGCCTTGTGGCTTCAAGTTATTGAAATACATGTCAGTTAATATTGAAGATATATTTTTTCTTTTCTATAAGCAATATTATAGAAATAAATTTAGGGGGAAGTAACATAATATTTTTACTCATTTATTTTACTTATTAGTTATCTTTAAAATAGGTCCCAAATTGTAGTACATAATGATATTTGAAATTGAGTCCATGACTTATTTTGTGGCGTACGAAAGTCAATTTGGAAGGTTAGTGTTGAACAAAAGTAAAATTTTAGTATTAAAAGTAGAGCAGTAAAATATATTCAATCAACCATAGCTAAAACACTTAAAATGGCTTTGGCCAATGATATTTGTATTAGTGACTTTTTTGGAGACATTAATATGAATGACACATAAATGGTGCAACTTAGTTGTATTATGTATACTAATATTATTTTTTGCAATTCAACTATAAAATGCATCAAATGTGAAATAAATATTGTATCCTATTGGAAATATAAGCTTGAAGTTATATGTATTTAATATTTCTAGTGTGCCTTTCATGTTTACTATACCCTAACATGAGGTATATACTGTCTTTGCATGTATAAGAGATTATGGAAATGATGATAAGTAGAGTAGAGATATGATCCCTCTTTTTAATATTTTTTTGTCTTTTAATGTGTTAGATTATTTTATGTATTAAGATAATTGATAATATTTGAGGTATTAATGATAGTCTTTCATATTTTATTTATTAGGTAACCTTATAATGGAAGCTATAAATTATATATAAACAATTATATTGATGTTATTTGGCATATATATTAAGTAGAGAAAGGAAGTCAAGAGAATAAAAATGGTGTGAAGACATGAGTATAATAATTATTTTTTATAGAAACATATATCTTAATAATTTTTTTTGGGGAATTCTCTCTCTTCCTCTGTGTGTGTGTGTGTGGGCGCGCGCGCGCGCGCGCGCGCGAGAGAGAGAGAGAGAGAGAGAGAGAGAGAGAGAGAGAGAGAGAGAGAGAGAGAGAGAGAGAGAGAGAGAGAGAGAGAGAGATGATTATAAGTTTCTATCTAAGTGTTTTATACCATACCTTGAAGTTGGTTCAATTAGTCAAGTTA
>JARHVA010002907.1:1612500-1632500 GCA_037957365.1 Torreya grandis
GAAAATTTTAAAATTTCTAATCTTACAATGACCCATATAAAATCCCACAAAGAAATTGGTGGGTAGGATGAGAAATAATGGGAATCCATGCATTGTCATTAAGATAAAATAAGAAATGATAAATTTAAATGTCAACTTATTGTTGTTTCAAATTAATGAAATGGACTACTTCATCCTTGTTTAGGTTTCAATTTTTTATTAGTTTTATAGATGGCATAACAAAATTTAAATCTAAATTTTTAATTTATTATTCTATTAATAAGGTTACATTGAGATATTTGTTTCTTAAAAAATGTTATAATTTTAATATAAAAATTTAAAATAATTTTATGTATAATAATACATGTAAACATATGAGATAACATATCAACATATAACCATGTAAAATATATTGATAATTTTTTTAGATATTTACAAATAATTTATATACATAATTAGTAGCATTAATTATATTGGGCATCTCTTGAGAATCATTCTTTTTAAGCTTTATAAATTTGATATCAAGGAGTTTCATTAGCTCCTTAACAATATTTCCATTATTATGTAGATTAAATGTTTATATAAAATTTCTCCAAAGTCTCTTGGTTATAAAAGTTTAATTAAATTCTTCTTCAAAGTATTTGGAATATGTGAAATTAATTTTGACTTGTATCATGTGAATAGTCACTGGACCACCTATGAGATTTTTTAAAAGTTCATTAACTAATCTCTTCCCTTAGAAGTGTATTTTACGTCCTCTACAAAAAAATCATGCCAATTTCAAATGAATCCATACATCATACATAATACCTAATCTAAATGACATTATATGTTTTGCATGATATTTTATGTCTTTTCATTGGTTCCATCCTTAGCCACATTCCATGTCACTGTAATGGTTTTGTTTGCATTACTTAATCAGTAGTTGTAAATAATAAACCTTTCAACTTTAAACATATATTCCATATTTATTTCCAATACTTTTACCATATTTAATATTTAACAACCACAATACATTTTTTTCAAAGGTAAAATGTATTTTTTTAAAGGACTATACTCTTAAAATAAGAGTCAAAATCTTGGATAAGAAATTTGAATATGTAGCACAAAAATAATCAAATGATTGGATCTCAGCCAGTGCACAACATCAACAAAACAAAAACATAATCCAAATATTCCTATAACCCTCTCAACTAATTTTAATTTTGAGATCTGAGAGTCATGTGCACTATTTTCAACCTCTTCTTTTCCTTGCATTTTCTATTACTAACAATCATCCAATCACCACCTCCACTTGCTTCGAGGAAGATAGGAATGGTTACTTCTAAGAAAAATGGTTTATTGAATTTTTTTAATAAAGCCTGAACCATCACAACCTGAGTAGTCTCTGACAAAGCAATATTCTTTTTTGGTGTAAATTTGGCTTTCAACAAGGCACTACCTGGATCATATTCCCTCTCCACACAAGGCACAATTACTTTTAGCATTAGATTTATGATTTCATCTAGGATTTTTTAGACTTCACTTTTGTCATCTAAGTTTTGATCTTATTAAAAACTATTGGTGCTATTTGAGTCAATTTATAGGGGGTTCCTTCCAACATGAACCCCCAAATCTGTGCTTAGCCACAACACAAGCATTGGCTAGATGACCAGTTTTAAATCATTTATAACAATAAAAGGGAAACCCCTCATAATTGATAGGGTTGTTTCCACTTTTATTCTTGAATCCTCAAATCAATACGAATTGGAATTTTTTTTAAATATTAAAATATGAGTAAAAGTAGAATGTTGCTTTTTTTTTTAAGAGGGGTCTATAGAAAAAAAAATCATCCAAAGTATTCCCTATGGATTTAAGAAAAGAAATTAGTCTAAAACCAGAAAGACAGATGAAGTAGCCTTACCCAGATTAGTATGATATTAAAATATTTAGTGATGGGATCAGATGATGGAAACCAAGGCTTATATTGAATAAAGCTTTGTCCCCAATTCCCAATCTTGTCCTAGAATATCTCTCTCGTGTCCTTAACAAGATTAAAAACAATAAAATACCTTTGACACATGGGAAAAGTTCCAAATTACCTTCCATAATAAGCTTCCATTGTTGTTCAATCTATTTTTACAACAGAAATTTGGACATGATTATTTGATTATAGATTTGTATTATTAATCCAAAAAAAAATTGACTTGTATATTATAATCGAAATCTAAATTTTTAATTTAAATTTAAATATAAATCATTGTTGTATAACATATTTTTAAAATTGAATATTTATATATATGTAATTGTTTAAATAGTTTAAGTTGTTCCAACACAACCACTACATTTGCTCCCTTCTAATTCTAACAAGATTCCTTTGTATATATATATATATATGAAAGTTTTACAAAAATAAAAGATACTTAAACTTTGAATGTTCTTGTCACATCTAATGCAATTGTGCACTAACTTTCCTCATTACTTTGAACATTCAAAATTTCATAATGAACATACTTTTGAACTGAAGTTCATTTGTTACTATTCGTAAGTATCAACATTTTATTGCACCTTAAATGGAAACTGTGGATCTTTACAACTATACATGTAAAGGAAGACTCGTCCCTCATTTTATTCTTTAACCGCCATCAATGTTGATTTGTAAAAGCCCCACAAGAGTGCCTCTAGTATCTCACCTTGTAATAAACATAAGACTTTTAATTTGATGATGATATAGAGGTTTGGAATTTAGGATTCTCATTATCACAAAGATCTTAAAAATAGTGTCGCTTTACCGTGTTCCCTTCACGGGTCTACGCGTTAGACTTTTAAAGCAAAAGACTAAACTATTATATACTTAAATTATCCATTCAAACCCACTCCACTCTTTCAAGACTGGTAGTTGGGTTAGAATCACTTGTTCATATGCCGTGCATAACAAGGCAGGAAATATGTTAAAAGTCCGCCCCCATCACAGATCGTTCAATAAAGCTGGTTGGTCTATTAGCCATGAAATTCAAATGTACAACTACTTAAACATACGTAACCAACGAAACAATGGACTCGCACTTAATCTTGACCACCAACAATTTCAGAGATGGCCGTCTCCGCAGTTCTACTATTCATGTATCCAATGAGCAATGTTATATTCGGATCTTGAGCTTCCATTATATTGTAAGAGTCAAATCAGTAATAATAATGGATAATTTCATACAGTGTAAAATTGAGAAGCAAAAGCGTAACTATCATATTGTTTATTATAATAAAATAAGAGTTGTGTTATATCGTGTTATACCCAGAGGGTGGCGAAAGAGCATGCGTGAAAAGTCACAATTACTATCCACATGCAACATAACTCTACTTTGCAAGAGTTGGCATTCTCATTTGTAAATACTTTTGTTTTTTCTCATAATTCCATCATGTTAGTTATTGAGTGTATTGAACTAGTGCATGACTTACAGGGTCAAAAATGGAGGTGGGAAGTTAAAGTGGATGGAAGATGGGAGTGCAAACATAATCGTAAGGCCAATCCTTGCTACCAGATATTTTGAAGGTTACGGAAATCAGAAAGTGCGGTTTAATTATACGCATGTGACTATATATGAAAACGCTGAAGCGAGATTGAACAGATTGATATGTGCAAATGGGTCTGCCATTTTGAGCAGAGTAATGGAGGAGAACAGAAGAATAACGAATGAGGAAAGTGCAGAAGAGATGTGTTGTTTGTTGATAACTTCTGTACTGCGTGAATGAAGGCCTTGCAAACCTCTTCGGCCTGTTTTAAGAAACCCGTACATGCTGCGAAAAAGCATGCTCATTGTTCCCCTGAGTGTATTCGTACGAACCTTGGAAGCAACAAGTATTATTTTTTAAGCGCATTCTGGGCTACCCAAATTCTGAAAAAAAATATCGCATCAAGGTCATCCACAGCTCAAATAATGATAGGTTAAAAAAAGATTAAATTTTTGTTTCAATTCATGCACGCCAACCTGGTAAAAATTGCTTAGTGACAATAAGCAATGACAGAAAGATTTGAGATGAGAGATTTAGGTTTGATGAAATATTTTCCTGGTATTAAAATATTTCAGACAAATGATAGACTTTTCATCTAGCAAGTTAATTATGCGAGTGATGTTTTGAAGAGGTTTAAGATGTTGAAATGCTAATCAACATCTACCTCTGTTGTATCAGGTTTGAAATTGATCAAAGAACATAAGAGAAACAATGTTGATCCAACATTATAAAAAATACGACTTGCAAATTTGATGTATTTGATTGTAACAAATCCTGACATATGCATGCAGTGAGTCTAATTTCAAAGTTCGTGAAAACTCAAAAAGACTTGAAATGGTATGTAGGAAAAACAATTTCAAGATACATAAGTGCATTAAGAGAATATGGTATTTTATATACATAATTAGATAATTTAGATTTAATTGGTTATATAGACAATGATTTTACCTGGAACATTGATAATAGAAAGAACACTTTAGAATATGTTTTTCATTTCAGATCAGAACTAGTGTCAAGGGCTTCCAAATAAATTAACCCATTGTAACTCTTTAAACAACATAACCAAAATATATAGCATCTATATCGATAACTTGTCATGCAATATGGACGATAAAAATAATTTTAGACTTGAAGCAAAAGCAAGGAGGAGCAACAATGATCTTTTATGATAATAACTTAGCAATAGCACTATCAAAGATTTGGGATTTTTTCAAAAAATTGGAAAAAACATTGATTGAAGATATGATTTTATAAGATAACTCATCAACAATGAAGAAATATATTTATATTTTTTTAAAACTAAAGATCAAATTAAAAATATATTCACAAGTCTATTAGCTTATTGAAGAAATTGAAACTTTGATATTATATTCCCTAACAAAGAGGAGAATTTATATAGGAAAAAGTACAATTAGGAAATTGACACCTAGGCATCCGATTATGTAACTAAACAAACTGATGTAGCAACTAACATAAATTAGTAAAAATAATGTGATAAAAAGTAATTACACTAGTAGTCCTCCCTTTATTATATTATTTTTACAAATGTACCTTCAGAATAGATCAAATTTTACCTTGCTACGAGACTTGGTGAGAATATCTACTATTTGTGAATCCATCGCACAGTTCTAGAGCTAAATATGGCGGTTCAAACATGTTCTCTGATGTAATGACATTGAACCTCAATGTGTTTGGTTCGTTCATGAGAAACTAAATTCTCTAATTGTTTCAACAAACCTTGATTGTCAGAGAATAGAATTGGTCGCTGATCTTCAGGAATCTCTATATCAAATAAAATGTGACATGTCCATATTACTTCGCACATAGCTCTTCATGATGCATGATACTATTCTTCCATGGATGAGAGAGCAACTACTGACTACTTTTTGCTGATCCATGAAACGGGTCGAGATTCAAGATGAAAAATGTACCTCGAAGTAGCTTTTTTGTCATTAACAGATCTAGCATAGTCCAAGTTAATGTACCCCTGCAAGAAGAACAGACTATTCTTCTTGTATTTTAGGCCATACTAAAGTGTGCCTTAGACATACCTCAAAACATGTTTAACTGAAACCCTGTGACATTTATTTAACTTTTACATAAATCTAGAAATATAGTTCAAAACAAAACATATATCTGGCATGGTGTAGGTAAAGTAGATGAGACTCCCAATGAGTTGTTTGTAGATAGTTGAAGCCACTCAAGGGGAATCCTTAAAATGAGAGAGTTATAAACCTTTCTCCATCAGTGTCAAAAGAGGTTTACAATCTGACATTATGTATGTTTTGAGGAGTGTCTTGGTGTATTCCATCTGGGAGATAAAGATGTGATTCTTTTTGTGCCATATCTCCAAGCCAAGACAATAGTGTAGTATCCCCAAATTAGTCATATCAAAGAATTTCTTCAGGTCATTCTTTACTGCATCAACAAGATCATCTGAACTACTAGTGATCACAAGATCATCCACATACAAGATAAGAATGACAATATTTGTACCAACCTTCTTGATATGCAAATGGATCAGAGGGGCTACAAATGAAACCATGCTACAATAGGTGATCACCTAATTTTATGTACCATATTTGAGGTGCTTGTTTAAGTCCATAAAGAGACTTAACTGGAAGACATACCTTATGTTGATGTTTGTCACCGATGAAACCTTCTGGTTGGGTCATGTATAATTCTTCTGTTAGATCACCATTTATGAAAGTACTCTTGATGTCCATCTACTAAAGTTTCCATCCGTACTATGTTGGTAGTGTGCAAACAATTTTGATGCTTTTGATCTTCATAGTGGGTACAAAGGCCTCCTCATAATCAATGCCATCTTGCTGAGAATAACCCTTTGCAATAGGTCATGTTTTATGATTTTTGATGGATCCATCTACCTTGTACATTGTTTTGAAAATCCATTTGCATCAAATGGATTTCAACCCTATAGGTATATCAACAAGTTCAAACATCCCATTCTTGATGAGAACATCATATTCTGCATCCATAGATTTCTTCCACTGGGGTTAGCTTAAGGCCTCCCTAATTATCTCTAGTTTGGTTCTATCAACCACTAAAATCATGAGTGCAATATTGACTTTATCTCTCACCTGACTTCTTGTTCCAACTCCTGATGAAGTGTTTGGAGGAGAGCTCAGGTGTGAGTCCTTGATTATGAAATCAGGCATTTAGGATGTCATTGTAGATATTAATTTAATGAGGAACTACTCTGTAGATTACCAAGATCAATGAACAATTCTCCTTCTTGAAGCTAACCTTGTTCATGTTCATCATTTAACAATGGGAATAGTCTATGAGAGGTGATTTGGTCTGTCTCCTTTTGAACTAATGAGTCAAATGATGACTCATCAAAGACCACATCATGAATTTCATAAATCCTCTTTGTCTCAAGATCAATGAGATGGTATGCTTTGGAGGTAGTGCTATAGCCCAATAAAATACACTAGATGGTCTTTCGTTCAATCTTCTTCCTCTTCTTATCTAAAACATGCATATCAAAAGTATAACCAAATACTCAAATATGAGAAATAGATAGTTTACGACCACTCCATACCACTTTCGATGTCTTTTCTAATAAGACCTTTATTGGTACTTTATTGAGAAGATAGATAGTCATTTGTACTATTTCTACCCAAAATTGTGCCATCAACATTACAGTGGATAACATGTAATAAGCCATCTCCATGACTGAGCATTTTCATTGTTATATTATTCCATTCTACTAAGGCATGTAGTTAGCAGTCAGGTGCTGCTTAATGTCGTGTTGCTTTAGGAATGCTGAGAACTCTTTTGATATGAATTCCCCCCTTCACTCTAAGTGGAGGAGTTGAAGTTTCTTCCCAAACTATATAACAACACGTTGATTGAAGGTCTTAAAATGTGCAAGATCTTCACTCTTCTTTTTGAGAAAGATCACCCAAATATTATGAGAAAAGTAATAAATAAATAAATAAATAAAAGCACCTCAATCATTGATGGGATGCTGGCATGGGTCTACATAGATCAATATACACCACAACAAGACATTCCTTGGCATGTGATGAACTCACCTCAAATAGAACCTGATGTTGTTTGCTTGCAAGAGAACCAAAACATAGTGGCAAAGAATGGGAAAGTTAAGGAATTCCACATAACATTTCCTTGGAACTAAGTTGAAAGAGGGAACCAATAGATAGATACCCATAATAGTAGGGCCAAAGTGCAATGGATTCTACTATAGAGGTAGTGAGTGAAACTTCAATGCTTGAAATTGCATCTAAAGCAAATAACTGATCCTTCAAGAAGGCTTTAGAAATAACCTAATCTTCTCAAGAAATGATACATGATTTGATGCCTTCTTGGACTATAAACTCTACTTTTATCTTGTTATTCAATAGTTGATTGACAGAGAAGAGATTTGTTGCCAAACCAGGGACATAGAGTACCATTGTAAGAACATAGTGTCTTGTATAGAGAGGAATGGTGACACATCCAATTCCTTCTACAATGTACTCTTTATCGTCAATAATTCAAACTTGATCCTCATTTGGGTGAGTTATTAGTGAATTGAAGAGTCCCTTACAACCAATCATGTGCTTGCTGGAAGTAGAGTCTATTAACCACACTTTGCTCACTTTTGTCAAGTTTTGGTAGAGTAGTACAAGATTATCATGGGTTTCATATGCTATTTCTTCTACTACTTCATCATTAGATGCATTCTCTTCTTGTTTTTGTGCTACTATATGCCCTTTCTGCTTCCAATGTTGAGGACATCTCTTAGATTTCTTTGAATCTTCTTTACTGGAAGAGCCCTGACCACTAGATTGACCTTGAGCCAAGGCATTATACCATCAATGATTCATATTGTGTATATGGGTTTTGTAAATATAACAACACCATTTCGGCTTCTTAGTGTTCCATTATTATTGATGTTGTTGTGGTTACTTTTCAAGGCCTTTCTTGAATTTAGGACCCTATTGCTTGGAGATCAGGGCTTTGTCCTTAAATTCTTCAAGCACGAATTATATTGCTTCCTCCTATTGAAGAAAATTGACCAATTATTTAAATGACACCATTTTATTGGTAATGTTGAGTGTCATAACAAATGTGTGAAACTAAGATGGGAGAACTCTCAGTGTGATCAAAACCAGCATCTTGTCCTCGATCTTCTCTCCAAGCGCAATAAGTTCTGCTCACAGTTATGCAACCCAGTGTAAGAACTCTTCAACCTTTTCCCCTGATTTCATACTGAGTGTATGATGAAGTGATTAGAAATGCAAAATTCTAATCATGGTCTTCCCTAGATATATTGTGGACAAAATGTCCCATGCCTCTTTCAACGTGTGTGCATCATGAACACGTGGTTGTACTTCATCATTGATACTGAGAGTTATCAACATGAGCACTTTTACATCTGACTTGTCGAACTTCTTTCGCTCATCTTGGCCAGTAAGACAGGTCACTATTCCAGTGATGATGTCCCATAATTTTTCAAATTGAAGAATCATTCATATCTTCATCTTCCAGGTGAGAAAATTTGGCCCTTTCAGGATCTGGGCATCTGACAGTAGCAACTTGGGTGAAGACATATTTGTGTGTTTTTTTTCTTATTTTATTTTTGCAAAAAAAAATACAAGAATAGTATTTATTGTTTCAATGTTTCAGAAATTTTTCATATTACAAGGTTGCACCTTATTGAAATGGCGTCTTCTTCTGTTGTGATAGAATCAAGCTTCAAGCGTGATCCGCTTCTTGGCTTTCACTTCTATGTGGGCCTCCACGCTTCTCTAGCATAAAGGCTTTTGCCTTTTCTGCAAGTTTGATGACTTCTGTAGGTGCGTTGAAACTTCCACTAGCGTCATGCTTTTTTTACTCAGCGTTTACAAGAATATCTCCTTGCTTAGGCATGAATCTCTTCTCTCCAGCGAACAACAATCCTTTAGATGTTGACTGGTCTATTCCATCGCTTCAAGCTTCACGTTTATGCTTGGAAAGTGCTCCTACTGCACTTCTAACTACGTCGACCAGGCCTTCTGGTTCTTTGTAGTTTACCAGGCTTCGTCATTGCTCTGATACCAAGGTATTGAAGAAATTGAAACTTCGATATTATATAACATAGCAAAGAGGAAAATTTATTTAGGTAAAAATAAAGTTAAGAAATTGACACCTAGGCATCCGGTTATGTAACTGAACAAACCGATGCAGTTACTAACAAAAAATAGTATAAATAACATAATACAAAGTAATTACGACAACATAGCTAAGGATGTTTTTCAGCATCTGAGAGAAAGTTTACGTCTCATTAATAAGTGAATTCAAGCTTAGGGAAGTGTTTAGAAATATAAGATTGACATTATATGTATTTAATATGCATATCTTTATTTTTTATTTTTTTTATTTTCATAATTAATATTGTTAATTTATTTGATGTATTAATGATGATCCATCATATTTAGTGTATCTATCATTTTTTATGTAATATGGAACCTTTCAGAATAAATTTTAAATAATTTGTAAAGAAATATACTAGGATCATTTTGTAGAGATAAAAAGTAAATAAAGGAAGCCAAGAATAGAAGAAATATTACATGAAATATCTCATATTTTAAGTGTTTTTTATCTAGTTTATTTTTTTAAGTTTCTGTGTGTGTTATTGTATGTGAGCATATATTAGTATAGGCCACTTACATTAGATTGAATTCAACCCATTCACAAGAATGGTAAATTAGCGCTTCACTTGTGTTTTATGTGTATACTGTCTCTGTCCAATTAAAGAGTTCGTATCACACAATAATAATGTTGAATATGGATTTTTTTTAATTTAGAGAGTGGACAAATTTTTAGATATTTTTAATAACAATTATGTCTGTTTTAATTTCATACCAACTTCTCACTACCCAAACCACCAGTTTCATATATTTCCATTTACCATTTCTTCATACATTTTGAAAATTGCTTCACCAAATATTTTAATCACATAGTTACATGGCCGATAGCATGGAATCCCGAGATGTTATAGGTCCATATCTGGGATTTAAAGATGAAGTGGTCTTAATATCCAAATGTGTTATGTAAGATCAATTATATTGTATATTTTAGTTATGATTTATTTTTGAATATATATATATATATATATATATATATGGTTTTGAAGGGGTGATAAAAGGAATCAATTTTATTTAACTTTCAATTAATTTAGTTCTTTTTCGCTAGTCAAAATTCTTTATTTTATATATATAAAATTATTTATAATTTTTATATAATAAATTTTTGAATTTGTTAATAAAAAAATATGAAAAAACTATTCATTTATTTATATTTTAATTGGTTAAAATGATGGAAATATTATTATAATGTAGAAGAGTGTCATCGTGAAAATAAATAAGTACTCATTTGTACTTGTTAGGATATTGAATACAAAATAAATAATGTACAATAAAATTTTACAGTCTATGTATAGGACAGATACATTAGGTTACCTATTTTTTGAGAAGATATGGTGAACTACAAACAAAATATATGGAATATGACATTTTCCCACATGCAATGCCAAAAATGATAATTCTTTTCTATGGGAGTCTATCATTTTGTTGGGACTCTGTATGATTCCACTCTGTTGGTGGGAGTTCACTTGAATTTAAATTAGGAATTGAAGTCCCGCATTATAATGCACGTTGCATCCATGTACACCACATGTTCTAATTGGGATTAAAGCCATCGGCACTGCCGATCTAGTCGAGCTTTAAAGCCCAACTACAATTGTAAGCATTTCACCATGATTGCCAAGGCTTAAATGAAAAATACTTTGATTATCCATTAAAGAAGCTTAGCACAATTTTCCAAAGAACTCTTATCCTGACTAGCATTAGCTAATGGGAATCAAACTAAATTCAAAACCTCTCATGTTGTTAAGCAATGAGACCAGATCAAAATTAAATTTACTATTTACGAAGCACTTAAAAGTAAGCCACACTTTCCCATTGGACAATAAATTTCAATCTTTTAAATCTTCACGATTATGGCCATATACGTTAAAAATTTGATTTGACTCTCTTTAAAACCAAATAAACAATTAAATTAATTAATTAAAAACTAATTTAGTTAAAATATAATTAATTTAAGTTTTAAATTAATCTAATTAAAATTTAAATTTTTTATTTTTTAATTGATTTAATTAATTATTTTCTTTAAACTTAAATGGACTTAAACTTAGTCGAGGGGAAAAATCCATGACCACAATTACATTGTTCTCACCAAACAATGGAAGTCTCTTCAAACTCAAATGTTCAATCACCAAGGAAACATTCCCATTTATGATTGGATAGCATTTGATTTTATTTTTACATAAATGTCTTCAACACAATAATTAAATTTGAAACGAAATAAATGAATGTCATTTTGAAATGATTTTGCAACTAAAATTCTTAGTAACAAAACTTTATTCCTTAGTATATATATAGGTAATGAATATATTCACAATAAACTAAGGAATATTTTACTTATTATGTTTCTATGTTTGGTCAATTAAGAAAAATGTAGCGAATAAATGTGTTTGCATTTTCAGGTTGGCACTCATTTTTTCGGCCTAATCTCAAAGTTCTTCATTTGTAAAGTAACTCGAGGTTATGATTGTGGATAGGGTTGGACAATAGTTATTTGGATATATAGTTTTGTGTTTTACATACATCTTGAATTGATTCTAAGTAAAACTATATAATTTTTTATTAATACATTATGAGCTATGAAATCCTCAAATCAATATACTAATTCCACATGCTATATTGCATAATTTATAGTTAATCCATTATTGATTATGTTGGCCACATTTTCAATGCAAATTACATTATTTGTATCCATCTAAAACCAATATATTTGTAAAGAGGACTAGCTACTGATTATTACATAAAATGGTTTAATTGCACACATTGAACCATAAGTAAAACATGTTGTAAATTTGGCATATATATTATGTTTCTATTTTTTTACTCCTATGAAACTCAATTATTTGTAGAATGTGAATCATCAATTTATATTTTATATTTTATCGTAATGTTATGTCAAATGGTGAAAATTTGTGTTTTGATTATAAAAATATATTTCAATTTGATTAATAGTTATATATTTCTTTTGCACATCCATCTTACAGTTTCTGGAAATACAATACTACTCCTCACTCCTCCCATAAAAACCTGATGCATGGAGTCCTTATTTGAAATATCATTTTTGAAATATATTTTAATCAATAATAAAAAATTTAAAGTCATAAAAAATTTCAAATAATTATGTTAAACTAAAAAATTATCAAAATTTCAAAATTTTGAATATATATCAAAATATATCAAATTATCAATCGTTGAGACAATTAAAAAACCCCTATAAAAGACCACAAAGAAATTGGTAGCTACAATGAGAAATAATGGGGTCCTTGTATTGTCATTCACTTAAGACAAGAAATGATAAATCAAAATGTCAACTTATTGTCCATTCAAACTAATGAAATAAACTAATTCATCCTTGATGTATTCTTATTTCAAGATTCCATTATATTGTTATAGTCTGAGCTTCTATTATATATTGTAAGAGTCTAATTAGTAATAATAATAGATAATTTCATCAAGGGGATAATTGAGAAGTAAAAGAGTATGTATCATATTGTTTATTAGAATAAAGTAAGAGTTACATTCTATCATTTTATATCATGAGTTTAGAAAAACAATAGAGATGAAAATTCATACTTGTTTCCCACATGCAACACAACTTTCCTCGACAAGAGTTGCCAATCTCATTTTTAAACTAAGAATCAACTCTTGTTTTTGTTTATGATTCCATAGTGTTATTTATTGAGAGTAGTGAAGTAGTTATATATGAATTATATGGTTAAATATGGAGGTGGAAAGTTGTAGTAGATGGGAGATTGGAGTGAAAAGATAATAATAGGAACAATCCCTACCATCAAATGTTTTTAAGATTATGGAAATATGAAAGATTGGTTTAATTACAATCATGCAGTTATATATGGACAGGTTGAAGTGACTTTAAAAATGATTATAAGCAGAAATAGATATAGCAATATAATTAGAGTAATAAAGGAGAGGTAAAGAAAATAGAAAAGTGTAGATGTGATGTGTTGTTGATTGATAACTTTTGTAATGCATGCATGAAGGCTTTAGAAACCACTTTGATGTGCTCTAAGAAGACTGTGCATGCTACAAAAAAATCCCACTCATTAATATTTTGAGAACAATATACAAGCCTTCCAAGAAAAAATATATTATTATTTTGGTACATTTAGAGTTATCATGATTTTGATTTAAAAATGTCACATTTCAATGTCATCAACAAATCAAATTGACTGGTCAGGATGGACACCATTGGACAATAACTTGGTATTTGGCAAACTCTCACTTTTACAAGTAATTGTTCAATATGTGTGGTATACTGTTGCCTTTACTAGGGATCCATGTTAAGGGATAGATATACAAAGGTGGTTTTGTGTCCTAGAAGGATTTTTTCTATATTTGTGATGGGGGAAAGATGTGGTTATCAAGTTATTGCAGTGGTTGATTATGTTTTTCAACAACTAGTGGGGAGGAGGTATGATTTATGTTTCTTCTCCCTATTAGGGGGAATCTATTATTCTTATGGGATTTTTTAACCATGGTGGGTATCTACATAGAAGACTTAGAGATTTATATTTGGTCAAAATGTGATTAATTGACTAGTTAGGATGGACACCATCCAACAATAACTTTGTCTATGTCAAACTCTCACTTTTACAAGGATTTGTTCAATGTGTGTGGTATATTGTTGCCTTTACCCAGGGATACATGTTAAGGGATAGATATACAAAGGTGGTCTTGTGCCTTGGAAGGCCTTTTTATATATTTATGATGGAAGAAAGATGTGGTTATAATGTTATTGTAGTGGTTAATTACGTTTTTCAACAACTAGTGGGGAGGAGTTATGATTTTTGTTTCTTCTCCCTATTAGGGCGAATATCTTATACTTATGGGATTGTTGAACCATGGTGGGTATCTATGTAGAAGACTTAGAGATTTATATTAGGTAAAAATGTGATTGAGCCCAGTTTGATCATAGTTAGGTTTTCTTACTTAGAGGATCTTCCTTTAGTATAAATGGTTTTATATTTGATTCAGACTCATAGTTTGTTGGTTGGGGTATTTCTGAAATTAAAAAGAGCTCTTGCCTTAATCAAGAAGGTTTACACTATTTGGTATCATCCTTTGTTTTTTGAGTTTTAAGTTGTATTGGCTCCTGACCCTTTGGTCTTTGATGGTGGCTGTAGCCTAAAATCCTTCTTGTTATTTATTCAGGACCATTTTTTACATGGATGGATGCTTTATGGGTGTTGGTTTGGTTTATGCTAGGTGGTACATTTCTTTGTTTGTTTATTTGATCTTGGTTGGTTTGGGCATTTTGATTTTTGTGAAGGCTCATCTCGCTCTTTGAATGGTTCTTCCTAGCCTAGTTTTTTGCCTCATTATGTATTGGTTATTTTCAATGAATTCTTGGGGACCCTATCAGTTATGTAATTTTTTTATTGAGAAAAGGTGAAAGGAGGGCAAGGGGGAGAGAGGCATATTAAGTTATAGAAAGAGTAGGATCCAACTGGGAGACATTGAATAAGGTTTCCCCTTTCCCATGAAGAAAAAGAGTAGGGTCGTTGAGTTTTTTGTTGTAGTTTGGTTCCCTTTCGAACCCATGGTAGCTCCTCAAACTGCTACACACTATTTTGATCCTCAAATGAAAGGGAATGCCTGAGAAACCATTACATGAGTTGTTTACTCTAGTTAGGAGATTCAACCTTAACCTCCTTATGGTCAGTTGTGGTTTTATTGTTTAATCTTATGAGGAGATTTGTTTGATTTGGGTCTTCTCAAGACCCATAAATTTTCTTCTTGTCTTGTTTGGATGGTTCTCAATCCAATCAAAATCAATCTGTTGTGACATGAGCCTCCTCTTTTCATGTCCATGTTGGTTCCCACACCAACTAAAAGTGGTTCTTATTTTATTTCCTATTTTTAGCTTGGTTTTGAGTTGGTGGCTCTTTTGTTTCCCTATTTTGCTATTTCTCTAGTTCTTTCTTTAGCTTGATAGAGAATATTTGGGCCTCCCATTATATATGGGACTTGGTTCCATGTCACTTATCAAAATTAGGTTCATCCATAATTAGAACAAATCAAGTAATGATAGGTTAAGAAAAGAGATTTTTTAAAATGCTTAGTAATAATATCAAAATAGATGTTCAAATCTCAAATTTTCATTTGCCTATTTTAACATGGTCAATACTTAAATTGTATTTAAGAAGAGTCTGACTTATTAATTTTTTAAATTTTCAAATATCTAATAAGCAATGTAAGCTAAAATATTAATACTCTTTCAAATAGTATATATTGTGGAGTTGAAAAGATGTTTTTTATTAAATACAAGTGTAATGTGTGGAATCCATTCATTTCCAAAGTGTAGTAGATTGGCCTCTGGAATATCATATTATTTTTTCTACATCACTAAGATAACTATGGATGTAAATTTTAAGTGTTGACAAGAAACATTTATGTGCCAAATGGGTGCCAAGTCTAGCTGTACCACTTCTTGTGCCTCTCCCTTGTTATAATTTCACCTTGCATTAGATACAGTTTTAATATAGATACTAAAATCTGATTTATATAACATCTCAGTCTTGTATACTTGATAAATACCTATTAGATATTTACGCTTAAGTTTTAGACCTTTATGGTGTGGAAAGGCTCATATTCATTATAGCAATATGCCTAACTATTTATTTTATGGTTCAACCCTATGATTATGATGATCCATATATTTTGTACACAAAAAAATATAAAATTTGATATATATCCTTCAGTGTCAATTTTAGATTTTCAATAAATTCTTAGATTTATAGATATTTGTGTCTGATATATTGATGTGGCTCAAGTGTCCAAATTATTATCTAGTGTTTGTACCTAAAATGTCTTATAATTTTGAAATCTTTCAAATCTTATGGGTTAGACCATTTTTTTAGTTAACCCTTGCATGAGATATTTTCAAGAGGTGTGGTATAAATATAAAATAAAAACCATTTATTATAACCAAGGTCATATTCAAAATCTTACCAAGAAGACATCTAGTGAAGCACCTTTTAAGTATTCAAAATTTTTATATTCTTCCTTATTTATATATTATTCATAAGATCAGTCATACAATAGATTTGAAGCAATTAAGGAGTAATTCATGAGTATTATTTATCAAGTTACAAACTAGATCATTACACACCATCACATATATCATATTTCACCATTATTAACTCATAAAAACAACACTTATGGGAGAACTATATATGTTTAGGGCTATCTTTAGAGTATTGGATATGTTGGCAGAGCTCATTGAAAAAGGGGTCCTTGAAGCCAACTTGACTTTGTGATCCCACTAACCTATTTTTGGAAAGGTATAAAGACCTAATGTAAAGATCTAGGGTTTGATCTATAAGTATTCATCTATAGCCAATGCATGAATAAATCATTTAAATTGAAAGAAGATAGAAAAACTAGAAATTTCTAAGTGGTCACTCTAAAATAAATTGAGCATTCTATACTAGACTAATTCATTGACATCAAGACACCTACATTGATGTAATTATCCCAATGTTCATGTAAGTGTCTAGGCATCCGTAAATAATATTTCCAAAATTTGGCAATTATATCATGATATTTTTCTCCCATGATTCCACTTATGCATATTTTAGATTTATTTGCACATTTATAGATAACTAAGTAATATATCTTCAAATTACTTCCGAATTTGAATTACTATTTTGGGTGTACTTTATATATTTATCATAACTCATAAGTTTAAGTCATAATCTTCATTTCTATTATATATCAATTAATTTTCCTACTTTAGAATAATTTTATTCATCCTTGTGTATAGGATATGCTACCCTTTAACCCTAATCCTAAACTTAGAAAGCATTAAATAATTGGTGAACCATGAACTCAATCCCTATGTCGTCTCATGTAGATCCTATCTTTCTCTATGGTTTTTAGCCTTCTAAGGTTTCTACTTGTTGTATTTATTCACATTTTCTCTATCATTTATATGTAACCTAGGCTTCATCATATATTATGTGTTATTCCTATTGAACATCTTGAGCTACCACTTGTGCCACCCAAAATGTATCAATATAATGCTTTTTTAAATTTTGTTAGTAATGAATGTCTACAAAGTGACAATGTGAAAAATATTATAGAAGATGAATTTGGTCATGATCATAACAAAACACATAAAAAAACATGAACAAGTAGGTCAATAACAAGTTAAATCTATTGCATTATTTTGAGATTGCATTCATGAAAATCCCGAAGATCTCTAAAAAGTCCTTAATACCACATAAAATATTTGATGTATTTGTTTGAGAAGGAATTAAACAGGACATCAAAAAAACTGTTGTAGAATGTGAAACACATTATCATAATAAAGTTGAAATTGTCACCAACCCACGCATGATCCAACCCTTTCATGTCCCTATTTGGGTATGGTTGAATATTTCCATAGACTTTATTGAGGGACTACCCAAGTTAGGAAGGAAATAAATGATTCTCATGGTGGTGTATATGTTTTCCAATTATTCCCATTTTTGTGCCCTCAAATATCCTTCTAGTGTTTCCATTATTTCTCAAACCTTTCTTAATAATATATGTCACATCCATGGGCTACCTAGCTCAATTATGTATAAGAATGATTCCAATTGTACTAGTCACTTTTGGAAGGAAATGTTCCACCGCTATGGCACCCAACTTAGAATTATTTTTTTCTACCATCCATAAACTAATGGTCAAAAAAAATTATCAATAATTTCTTCAAGACCTATATACATTATTTTGTTGGTAATCAATAGAGTCATTCATTCAAATGTTTACCACTTGTTGAATGGTGGTACAACTCTAAAAAACACCTAAGGTATAAGTAGTTGATGTAATTTATGGTCAACCACTACATATTATACAAATATACCTTCCATACATCTCCTAAGGTATAAGTAGTTGATGGGGCATTCTACACATATGCAGTTATCCTTCAAACTCTCAAAGATAACATATATCTTGCATAAAACCACATCAATCAACAAGTTGATCCACACCACTTAGAAAGATATTTCAATGTTGGTGACATGGTCTTTTATATGGATCCAACCTTATAAGCAATCCTCTTGGAAGTTGAAGGGTCATTAAAAACTCACACCAAATATTTATAGTACTTATAAGTACTTTTCAATATTGGTCCTCTAGAATACAAGTTGGTGCTCCCTCCTCCTCAAATATTCATGTAGTTTTCCATGTATCATGTTTTAAAAAGGTCATTGGTCATCATTTCATGGGCCCAAATGACACTCTTGAATCTTGACATTGACAACACTATCCTCCTATAACCTAAGTCTATCATCGACAGGTACTATTGCCAACTCTATAAGCATACTATCATTGATTTTTTAGTATAGTGGTCTGGAATTCAACCAAAATATATGACATGGGAACCACCACTCTAATTATAATAATTTTTTACTAATTTCAAGCTTTGATGACAAATATTTTTTAAGCTAGAGGGAATGTTAGGACCTCTTTTTCTAAACTCTTTTATTTTTTATTAGGTGTTATAAATAAAATATCAGATGCACATGCTTTTTAAGTGATCCCATTTAATGTTTTTATCTACCTGACATGTATGGGAGGTAGTATTTATCTTGAGTATAATAACTTAAATATAGGGCTTCTGTATAAGGAAAGATCATCTATTGAATATTTAATATTGAGCCATGTTATTTAAGGAGTTTTCCTACTTGAAGGGGAAAATCATAATTTGTAATGAGACTCTATCATTTTCAATTTGATATTTTTATTCTCTTTCCATTTAATGCATATTGATTATATATTTTTTATTATATTAATCTATCTAGAATAAGGGCCCTATAGTAATATTTATGGAAAATCTCTTATCCCACATTTAAATACATTTAAGTAGTGTGTGTATATGATACTTAAATAAGTGTTGGGTATAGTGCATCCTAAGACATGTGCCCATGACTCTTTACCATTTTGTGTACTTTCATTTTAATTTTACAAATAAAATGGTGACACACAAGAAAAACATGGTGAGTTTATTTAAGTTTTAAATGAATACATGTGCATAAAATGAGATAAAATACACCATGAAATCCTCTGAATTGTACTTAATGTTTTGCTTCCTTTATTGTCATGTGAAAATGGTAATAAAATTCCAAAGCCTTCCTAAATACACTATTGGAGCTCAACCTTCCATCAATTTTTTTCGACCATAAATATAATACTTTAGAATAAGAAACTTTCTGGTTACCGCATAATTTTAGTGGATTAATGTGCCCCCAATGACAAAAATAAATCAATAGATCACAACACTAACACATAATTTACATCAATAATAAATAAATATATAAACATAATAAAATTATAAAACATAACAAATTAAATTTTTTACAAAACTATTTTTAA
>JARHVA010002907.1:1637500-1647500 GCA_037957365.1 Torreya grandis
AAATTCTTCTACATTTTCAGGGTTGCTCTTATTTTTTCCCACATAATCTCAAAGTTCTTCATTTTGAATGTAACTCAAGGTTATGATTGTGGATAGGGTTAGATAGTAGTTATTTGTCTACATAGTCTTATGTTTTACATATATTTCAAAATGATTTTAGATAAAACTATATAAGTTTTTATTCTTACATTTTGAACTATGAAAACCTCACATCAATAAAGTAATACTTGCACATGCTATATTGCATAATTTATAGTTAGTCCATTCTTGATTGTATTAGCCACATGTCTAATGCAAATTAGATGTTCTACATCCAACTTAAACCAATGTATTTGTAGAGAGGATTAGCTACTTCATCTTATTACATAAAATGGTTTATTTGCACACATTAAAACCACTTGTACAACATGTTGTAAAATTGACATAGTTATTATGCTTGTAATTTTTTATTGCTATAAAACTCAATTATTTATAGATTTTGAATCATCAATTGATATTTTATCTTTTACCCTAGATTTATGTAAAATGGTGAAAATTTGTGTTTTGATTATAAAAATATATTTAAATTAGGTTAACAATTAAATATTTCTTATGCACATCCATCTTAAAATTTATGAAAATATAATACTAATTCTCACTCCTCCTATAAGGTCTCAATGCACGGAGTCCTTATTTGAAACATCAATTTTTTATAATTTATTTTAACTAATAATATAATTTTTTAAATCATGGATAAATCCAAATAATTATATTCAATTAAAAATATATAATAATTTCATAATTTTCAAACTAACTAACTAAATATCTATCTATCTATATATCTATCTATCATATCTATTTATCTATCTATCTATCCTATATATCTATTTGATTTATCTATCCTATCTATATATCCTTCTATCTATCCATCTATCTATCCATATATTTATCCATTTATCTATGTATCCATCCATCCATCTATCCATCCATTGATTCATCTATTCATCTATCAATCCATCTATCCATCTATCTATGTATCTACCTTTCCATCTATCTGTCCATCTACCTATACATCTATTGATCCATTTATCAATCCATCTATCGATCCATCTATCTATTTGTTTTTCTATCCATCCATCCATATATCCATCCATCTATCTATCCATCTATATATCCATCTATCTATCCATCTATCCATCCATTTATTTATCCATCTATCTATCCATCTATCTATCCATCCATATATCCATCTATCTATCGATCTATCTATCTATCCATCTATCCATCCATCTATCCATCCATCTATCAATTTATCCATCTATTTATCGATCCATCTATCTATCTATCTATCTATCTATCTATCTATCTATCTATCTATCTATCTATCTATCTATCTATCTATCTATCTATCTATCTATCTATCTAGCTATGCATCGACTAAAAATGGTTCTTATTTTATTTATTATTTTTAGCTTGGTTTTCAGTTGATGGCTCTTTTGTTTCCTTATTTTATTATTTCTCTAGTTCTTTATTTAGCCTTATAGGGAAGATATGGACCTCCTATTATATCTAATATTGGGTTCCATGCTACTTATCAAAATTGGGTTCATCTATAATCAGAACAAATCAAATAATGATAAGTTGAAAAAAAAAGAGAGATTATTTTAAAATGCTCAATAATATTATGAAAATAGAGGTTTGAATCTTGAATTTTTATTTGCATGTCTATCCTATTAATTGTTTCAATTTTCAAAAATATAATAACCATTGTAAGCTAAAATATTAGTGATCTTTCAAATTGTATAGATTGTAGAAGAAAAAATAAGTTTTTTTATTAAATACAAGTGTAATATGTGGATTCCATTCATTTCCAAAGCATAGTATAAAGAAACAATTTATTTAAAATTAGGGATGAGATTGATGTGGGAATGAGGTGATCACCATGAAAATTAATGCCATCAATTACAAGTCCAAAACTACTCACACATATGTAATCGACTATATATGTCATATTGATTTTGATGGTGTAGAGTAGCCCCATTATTCTTGCTATCTATTCACCCATAAAATATAAACCAAATGGGAAAGAAATAGTGTATCCCTAATTGAGAGTCAAAGAAAAACATGTCAAAAATTTGATTTGGGATGTTGTATATACTTTAGATTGAGTTCAACCTATTCATAAAAATAATTTGGTAATGATTCACTTGTGTTTCATCTACCTAATTAAATAATTCACACTAATTCCCTATTTCAAGATTTCTAGTATTTACAACATCACATCACCTTCATTTTATTCCGGCCTCTCACAATGTGATAATTAGCAATTGCCCTGAAGGTGCAAAAAAATCTAGAGGAATTATATACTTTTGTTTTGCAATTATATATAGTATGTAATAATATTTAATGTATCAAATATATATAAATATCATCTTATATAATATAAGATGAATCATATGAATGGAAATGATCTCATAATTGTTGAACTATTTATATAACACTTGTTGTTTTTTTAACTTGACCAAACATAAACTTCACCATTGTCAGTTGGCTAATCAAAAACACTACAAAGAGAAATTTATTCAGTATTTACATTCAAGAGGAAATAAACATTCAAATTATATAAATATATATAAAAATAATTAACAACCATAACAATTAACAAAATTTCTATTCTATAGTAAAAAAAATTAAATAAGAATAAATATTTTCCATCAAAACAAAATCCTCATGAAATTCAAATGCATCATAACTAAAATATGATGGAAAATTAATTAGATGAATAAGCAAAGACCAAAAGTATTAGAAGGATGAAATACTCCATTCATGACTTGTCATTGTGATAGTAAATATTATTGTTTGTTGACCCTTTTGAGGATTTGAACCCTGCCATTAAATTTCCAAATAAAGCCCCCACAGCCAATCATAAATTATACTAGCCAACTAATTATAGGTCTCCTTATATCCTTCCAATCATTTCACAATAACAAAAAATCAAATATGTGCTGGCCAAAATATAATGAAACTCGTGATGGAATGAAATAAGATCACTTTCATGATATAATTGTTATACGTATGTCTTGTCCATGTGTTAGAGACATAATGTGACCATGCCCTATCAACTGAGTCGATGTTAGACAAATATTCACACATAATTAAAATCATTCAAGTGTGGCATGCAGTAAATGGGATGCATGGAGAGAGTAAGGAGAGGTGAGGCAAATGCCCATTATATTTTAGGTTAGTGGTATATAAAGTTTTTATGCATTGGCGCCTTACATATTTTGTTATTTTGAATAATTAGAGACAATTTGAAACAAATCATCAAAGACATAATGTGGTAGAGAAGCTAATAAAAGAGTAGTGAGGCCATTATAGCCATGTGGCAAGGTAAATTTCTAAATGAATTCACTGACCATGCACTCCATTCAGATGTGCCTGACTTCTTATGTGAGAACATTCTCATCCTCTAGTTGAACCTATTTTTTTACAAAGAGATATTTAATAGGGTTTCATAATTTAAATTCCTCATATATTATACATAGTTGCAAGGGTTTTACATCTTGATATCCTTAATTTTTAGGCTGGGCATGTTGATATTAAAGATGTGGGAGATGGGAAACTATTTGCTTCAAGTTCATGAGTGAAAATAGAGTGAAGGGAACCATTTTTAACAATAGTTACAAGGAACTACAAAAGAGAGAAGATTACATATAGATATCACCCCATAACTATCTTCCTATGGTATGGTTTTTGTATTTTCAAGGATCTTATGATCTAGGGTTTGATAGATCTATTATTGTTTGGATTTTATATATGATGCTTTTTATAGGGTTTTTAATAGGGAATTTTGTTAAGGTGATCTTTGTTTGGTGTCAAATCCATTATAATTTAAAAACTTTCCATCACTTTATGATGCCCAATGATACTCTGAGTCTTAGAAATAGATATTTCTACTACAACAAAAGTAGTAACAATGGCATAGGTAATAAATATCATGGTATAATCCTTGTATCAAATTTTCACACTTTTTTAGGAATAAACCTAGTGTTGTAACTATGAATATGTGGTAAATGAAATTTCCTCCAATTAATTTGGAAAATAATATAGATTCTATGAAACAAATTGAATGTGAAAATTTTAAATTACCTTAACATAATCTGATGGTGTCATAATCATTTGTTTGTAGTAAAACATTGACCATGTCAATGGTGATGTAATTGGGTGTGGTCCTCCTCCTAGTTCTCCTTCAACACTTTCTCAAGAAATACTTGAGCCAAGCTAGTAAATGAGGTAGAAACTGATGGACCATAAAGTGATGATAGTGTGAGGACATCTTCATGCCAAATTTTGTAGATTGTTTTATGAAAACCTAAGAACTACTTTGTATAAAATCCCATACACCATGTGTCAGAATTTTGAAAGTTTTAAAGGCCTATTCCATTTCATGTCATCTTGTGAGATGAATCTTAGGGATTTGACACTATGTAATAAGCCTCTCAAAAAAATATAAGACTTTTAATCTCACCTTCCTTTAACAATTTAGAATTTATAATTTTCCTCATTAGATGTGTATCACAGTCAATTCAACCCCCCATAAAGGAGACCAAACTTATTATCACATAGATTTAGTTCAAATTTTTTAAGTAACTGACAAAACCATTATAGACTTTACTTATCCATTCGAATCCACTAATCTCTTTCAACACTTCTTGTTATATTAGAATCACTTGTTTATATGTTGTAAACAACAAGGTAATATTTATGTTAAAAGTCCACCATAGATCGAGAACATATATATCAAAGAATCTAGTAGGTATATTAGCCATGCAATTCAAGCCCACCACTACTTACGTAACTGACCAAGAATGGACTCACTCTTACTCTTGACAACCAACAGTTTTGAAAAGGCCATCTCCATAGTGGTATTATTTAGGAATCCAATTTATCTATAAAATGCATCTCTAATAAGTAATTTTATATTCTCCTTTTGAAATTCTATTATATTGCAAAAGTATAATCAAGAAAAATAATGGAGAATTTAAGTAGGGTTAAAATTGAGGAGAAAAAGATCTAAGATTGTCATTTATTTCCTAAAGTTATCATTCCTTCCAATAATTCTCGGAGGGAAGTGATCACAACAAGAGTCTATAGTGTCATGGACAAATAAAACATGCATTGAACAATAATTACATGAATGTGGATCCATTTTGTTTAGAGGATTTTAAATAAAGTCAAAAAATGAATTCAATGGTTTTGTGGAAGCGTTTGGATGGGAAGAACAACTATACAAAGGCCCTGTCTCCCAAAATAATATGCCTCATAAAATAATATTGTTGGCAAAGTGTGGTATGTTAACGAAGATCCTCTCCATCAACACATCTTATTCCACCAAAAAATGGCACTGGTAAATAATTACATAATATTTTTACATTAAGCTTTTGCTAAGGTCCTACATGTAGGTGGTTACAGGGTGGCAAATGGAGGTGGGAAGTTGTAGTGGATGGAAGACGAAAGTGCAAACATAATTTTAGGGCCAATGTGTATGACTATATTCATACAGATACATATGTAAATGCTAAAGCAAGACTCAACTGGGTAATATGGAGATAGGTATGGCATTTTGAGTAGAGTAATGGTGTAGACTAGGAGAATAATGAATGAGGAAAGTGTAGATGTGAAATGGAAAGTAGGGGATGTGTTGATCATTGATAACTTGTCTATAATACATACATGTAGGCCTTCTAAACCTTCTTTTCAAGTGAAAGTGAAAGAATAATAACACATAGAGTTCAATTATATAAGGGAGAGACACAAAAACAAGTTAATTGCATATACATGAGAGGGTTTTTGGGAATGTGGGGACTAAATATTACATTCCTTTTAATGAAAAGAAGATGAAATTTTGTTATATTATAAATATATATTTACACTTAATTCTAATTCATTAATATTTATTTTAATTAATTGATATCCAAACTTAAAGTTGTAAATTTAAAATTTGTAAAAAATATTGTTAATATTTTATTCTTTCATATGTATTTTCATATTACTTTCAAAATAAATTATATCCTATACTCACAATAAATAGTTAATACCTTTTAGATTTATACCCCTGACATGTACAAAATTTCAAAACAACATGTAAACATAAAAAATGTAAATGTCATGTTCAAAATATATAATGTGAAAGTATACATTTAATTTATCATAATTTTCAATTTTGAAATTAACAAAAAGATGTTACTCCAACACATTAATTTTGAATATTTTAATTTGTTTCTCATTAGGCCTTGATTAATACTACAGTGCAAGTCCTTGCATGATAGAATACAATATGTAAGGCTCACCAAAATATTAAATGCATATTAAAAACTTTTGAATAAAATATTATAATAAAAAATTAATTGTTCTTATCCAATTATATATAGATAAAACCAATCTAAATAAAATTACATGAACTAATAATATGTAACTCCATAAATCATAAGATATTTTGATATTCTAATTATCACAAAAGAGTTTGACTTTTAAGAAGGTTATTTAATGATACGTTGAATGTGATCTTCTTTGTTTGAATTATACTAACACCTTGTCACCTAAAATAATATAATTAAATAATATGCACTATGAGTAATGAAACCCAAAAAATGTCAGGATAATAAAAATTACCAATAGGCCAAGATCTTGAAAAAATACTCAAAATTTATTCATATTGAATGAATTGAAATAATTACAAACACAATCCATGCTTAAATAATCCTCAACATTGAAATTAGAGTTGACATTGAAAATTCTAAAAAAATAATCTAAAACAATGTCTATTTTTCATAGCTGTTATTTATAGTAAGTTTTTCATGCAAATGCACATGGCTATAAAAATCTCTTGAAATACTCCAAACACTATAATTAGCCTATTGGATGGAATTCAACCAAATTTTACATCTTATTCTAAAAATATGGAATTTTTAAAAATGAAAAATTATTAAAAAATTCATTAAACCTTAATTTTGGAGCCTCAGATGATCACATATAGCCTCCAAAAAATAGCAAAATCAACTCTCAATAGATAGAGTGGCTTAGGAGAGCATCAAAAAAATTCAAATTGTAATTTTATTAGGTGGAATATCTCAATCATAGCTATGATTCAAAATTTATGGCTTCAAGAAGATCAACAAATTTTTTATCAAATTATTCTTCTCTGGTTGAAAATAACTTAGCTCCTACAAATTAGTCTAATTTTACTACTACCATTTATCTTTATCAATATTCCTTATCTTTCATTCGATAATCCAAGTTTTTTCTTCTTACTATAATCCTTTTCATTCCACCAAATACCTATTATAATTCCCTTGCCTTGTGCTCATTATCTTCATATCAAAAACTTGCACTATTCTTTTTATTTTTATTTTTATCTACTACTCCCAATGTACTTCTTCATCCTCATCATATTCACCATCTTCTCCACGAAATTCATATAAATATAAAACATTAAATATTGGATATATATCAAAATTATATGATAAAATCACCTTATAAACATTGTCATTAATTTTCTTCACAATTCTACATGGTCAAATTTTCTTGTACTTCAACTTGTTTTACATACCTTCTGCAAATCTTTCATTCCTCAGGTAAAGTATTAACAACTCTTCTTATTCAAATGCCTTAGACATTATTTTGACATTTTCTAATGCTTTATATTTCTCATTACTTTTTTGTAAATTTTTTATTACTCCTTGCAACTATTGCATATACTCTGTAAATGCTTTGCATCATCACTAATTTGATCTACAATTGACAATTGTAAAAAATCTAAAATACCCATAGGATTTCTCCCATAAAAAAATTGAAATGGTGACTTTTCTATTTATATATTCACTAGATTTTTATATTCAAACTCAACTTTTGGTAATGCCAAGTCCCATTTCTTGGGCTTCTTTCCCACTATGCATCTCAACAAATTTTCCAAGCACATATTCACAAATTCTATCTATCCATATTTTTGTGGGTGATATCCACTACTGAATTGTAGATTAGTACCCATATTATTCCATAAATTCCTTCAAAAATAACTTAAAATTTTTGTGTCTTTATCTAAATTAATAGTTTTTGGAAGACCATGTAATCTCACAATATCCTTAAAAAATAATTTTACAACTCTAGCGGTATCATTGGTTTTCTTACATGAAATGAAATAAACTATTTTAGGAAATATATTTATAACAAAAAAATTAAATCATTACCTCTCTATGTTTTTGGAAATCCCATCACAAAATTCATACTCAAATCTATCCATGGCCCTCTTGGAACTAGTAACAGCATGTATAGTCCAATATTTTGTGCATATCATTTAGCCACCTGACATATTCTTTACCTTGAAACATACCTTGCTGCACTTCTCTTCATCTTAGGCCAAAAATACTTTTCTTCTACTAAAATTATTGTCCTCATCTTATCAAAATGTCTATTCAAACCACCACTATGTAATTCTCTTCTTATATTATTTCATAGAGACCCAACTAGAATCAATAATTATTTCCCTTTGAAGAGATAGCCTTCTTGTATAAGATAATAATCATGAATATCAACTATTTCATATATTAATATATTCTTGCAATACTTAATTACCTTACTAAAATATGGATTAGTATCATATAAAAATTTGATGGCTTCAAATCCAACTACTTCACTCACCATAGTAGTTAATAACACTACTCTCCTGGTCAATGCATTTGTTACCTAATTCTATTTTCATAATTTATTTTTCAACACAAAATTGTACCCCTGCAAGAAAGAAATCCACTTTTCATGCCTATTATTCAACTTCTTTTATGTATTCACATACTTTTAAGCCTCATGATTTGTAAATAGAATAAACTCCTTAGCCACTAGGTAATGCCTCGAATGTATTAATGTTTGTATAATTGTATAAATTTCAACATCATAGGTATAATAGTTTGTTCTAACCTCATTCAATTTCTCACTAAAATATGTTATTGGATTTTCTTCTTGACTCAACACAACACCAATTCTCATAAATGAACCATCACAATCAACCTCAAACATGACTAAAATTTGGTAATGCTAAAATTGGTCTTTCTATAATCTTTTTCTTAAAAATTTTAAAACTTTCTATGGCTTCTCTAGTCCATGAAAATTCTTTCCCTCTCATGCAATTTGTTATTGGTGTCAAAATACTAATAAATTTTATATAAAAAATTGCTAAACCATCGAAACATCTTACCTCTGTAATGATTTTTAGATTAGGCCTCTCAACAATTGCCTTTATCTTTTCTTCATCCATTTTCACATCATCTGTTGAAACTATAAATCCTAAAAGTACCAAACTATTTTGTATAAACTGCACTTCTTCAAATTTGCATACAACTTCTTTCTTAGTAAATCTATTACCATTCTCAAATGTCATAAGTCTTCTTCTTTAGTGTAATTGAATATCAAAATATCATCAAAATAAATAGCCACAAACTTAATAATTTATTTTTGTAACACTATATTCATCACCCTCATAAATATGATAGGTGCATTAGATAATATGAATCATATCACCATCCACTCATAGAAGCCATTCTTAGTACTGAATGTAGTTTTTCACTTATCTCCTTCATGAATTTGAATATGATAATAACCAATTCTTAGATCAGTCTTGGTAATATATTTTTCTCCTACAAGCACATCCATCATATCATCTAAACAAGGTGTATGAAACCTATACTTTATTATAGTTTTGTTAGTTTCTCTACTATCCACATACATTCTCCATCATTCTTTGAAGTTAGAAATGTAGGTGTTACACATAGACTCATACTCTCCCTTATCACCTTGTTTCATAGTAATTTAATAACCTGTTTATTTAATTTTTCAATTTATATTAGACTCAACCTATGAGCTAGTTGATTTCGTAGAGTTGATCCTAGAATCAAATCAATGTGATGCTTAATATCTCTTTTTATTGAAAAACCATCTGTTAACTCCTTAGGCATAACATTTGAATATTATT
>JARHVA010002907.1:1652500-1720000 GCA_037957365.1 Torreya grandis
TCAACTTTTATGGTTTAGTTCTTACGTTATTAGGATTAAGGTTTAATGTTAAAAGTTTAGGGGTCAAGTTTTTGGGTTTAAGGTTTGGAGTTTGGTGTTTAGGGTTTAAGGTTCATGAGTTGGAATTTTGTGTTTAAGGTTTAGTGTTTAATATCAAGGATCTATAAGGTTAAGGTTTTATGGTTTAGTGTTTTGGATTTAGGATTTTAAGCTTATTATTTGGGATTTAGGGTTAAGGGATTAAAGTTTGGGTTTTAGGACTTAGGGTGTAGGATATAAGTCTAGGGTTTAAGGTTTTAAGGTTCTATGTTTAGGGTCTAGGTTTTAGGGTTTAGATATTATTTTTTTGGGTCTAGGGATAATTTATTAGGGTTAAGTGCTTAAGGTTTATGGTGTTTAGGGTTAAAAATTCAAGGTTTATAGTATTTAGGGTTTGGGATTTGGATTTAAGGGTTAATGGTTTAGGTGTAAATGGAGTGTACTGGGGTGATTAACTATTTTTTTTGGTATGAGTGACTGCATGTGAATACAAGAATATGTCTTGTATGAGTGACAACATACCTATGTATAGTACTAAGTATGGGGTAGATGTAATTTTTGAATGACTTTATCATTATTATATGTATGTTATAAGTTGAATGTTATAGGCTAGCCACTTATGTATATTAATGGACCCATTGATTAAAAACCCACAAATTATTAGGAATTCATCTTGAATCCACTTTCAAGCCTTTTACATAGATGTCCCTAGTAATTCCTTTCTATATATAGGTTAAAATTATCCATATCCTTTTAGGATATGTCTTAGGGTCTAGGGTTCAGGTATCTTATTTAATGTTCATGGTTGATGGTTTATGGCTTAGGGTTTGGGGTTTAGGGTATAGGTTTCAATGTTTAGGGTTTAAGGTTTAGTGTTTAGGGTTAGGGTTTTGGGGTTAATGGTTTAGTTTGAAATGGAGTACACTAGGATTATTATCTAAAAATGATGTTGAAAATGGTATATAAGGGTCTAAGATAGAATTTGCACCTACAAACATGCCTTTTCTAAGTAGGAACACAATTACAGTTGACTACAATTTACGCCTAGGTCAATAAAGAATACACATTGAGGAGTTGGAAACAAAGAATGGGTGATATACTTGATTATAAAACCTTAACCATGGTTATACCAACCTAATGAGATACTTAGGCCAAGAAAATAAGGGTGAAAACTAAGCTCAATCCTTAACCTACAATTGACACATAAACCCTACACACAATGAGTGCTCATGAAGTTTGCCTTAGGTTTTGTGATGTTTGGAGGTGCTAGGAGCATGAACAAAGCCTAAAAATTTATAAAAAGTTCACATAACTTTATAAATCCCCTCATATCATCATTTTGTTTATGAAAAATATGGAAAGTAACCTCTATTTTATCTTAGACAGAGGGCACTCTCAAGATTAAAATCATGTAGGGTCAGTATGAAAAGCGTAAGGAAATGAGTTAAAGACTATCATAACTTTTAAAAGAGATGTAGGAGGATGTGTAGGATAGGAAAAAACAAATAGGATTCATCATAATCATAAAAAATATTTATAGGTGTTAATGATTAGCTATGTGCAGACTAGGCCTACTAAGCCTTAACTAGGCCTAAAATCCCTAAGTAGATGTAACCTCACTTATAACACCAAGTGAACCTTGAAAATAATTGGAGGGCATATATGGGGATATATAAGGTGTGTGAGAACATTTATTTTGTAGATAAGGTGAAAAAGAAATCATTTATTGGCTTAAAAACATGACATGGTGCATAAAATGCCTTGAAGAGCTTGAGAGGCCAATTTTGGAAGCTCACATCAATATGGAAACCTAGCATGGGAGTATAAGGAGACAAGATATGTTGGAGAGGATCCTAAGTAAGGATCAAGTGGAATTTATTTAGTCATTAGATGTCATAATTTTATAAACTATCCTTAAGGGGTAAAATTAACTAAAACCCTTGTTAATTACTCAATTGGGAAGAAGATAATGAAAAAGCATCTTAATGGGGTATTTTGATTAGGAAATGATCTTGGACTTACAAACGACTCCCTAGGTCTCCTTTTTCTCAAGTTTACTTGTACCCTATCTGTGTGGACATAGTAAATAATGGATTTTGTTGATAATTTTAGATGTCTTAGAGGTAAAAAATGTCATACATTTTTTCTATATGAATTGGATTAATAAATTGATGATCATCTTAGTGTCAAATGTGAAAATAGGTCTAGAGAATGGTGATTAAAATTGTAAATAATGAGAACATTTATTCAAATGAACATTGTTGATTAGGGACACATCCAATACATGTTGGATCCTATTTTCAACCCCCTTTTATAGTGCAATGATCTCATCTTTGAGCTACTTGGGTTTGTTTGTGTGGGTGTGTTTCATAAGTGCCAATGAAACATAAGTGTGTGGTTTTTTGTTTTGTGTCTTCTAAGGTTGTAATATAAGTGCTTGAACTAGTCTAAGAGCTTCATCAAGTTTAGAGACATGGAAGAGATACATAGCGTTAATGGTGGAGGTATAATATTGGTAATGGAAGCAGTCTACCATATACATAATAAAATATCATACATTCACATACAAACCCCCTATATATAAACCTATAGGTGTTCCAAATAAGGGAGTGGGAAATTGAATATTAGGTTTTATGGTTAAGGGTTTAGGATTTAGGATTTAAAACTTATGTTTTAGGATTTAGGGTTAAGGGCTTAAAGTTTAGGTTTTAGGGCTTAGGCTCTATGGTATAAACTTCAAGGTTTAAAGTTTTAAGGTTATATTTTTATGGTCTAGGTTTTATTATTTACGCATTATTATTTTGGGTTTATGGATAATGCATTACAGTTAAATGTTCAAGGTTTATGGTGTTGGGCTAGGTTTAGGATTCAACATTCAAGGTGTATTGTGTTTGGGTTTGGGGTTTAGGTTTTAGGGTTAATGGTTTAGGTGTAAATGGATTGTACTACAGTGATTAGCTAAAGTTGTGTATAGTATTAGTGACTATAATGAAAATATAGGAATATGTCCTCTATGATTAACAACATACCTACATGTGGTACTAGGTATGGGGTAGATGTAATGAATCAATAAATGTATATTATTATTATATGTATGATATAGGTTAAATGCTACAATATATAAATTTGTACATATTGATAAACACATTGACTAAGAACCCTAAAATTTTTTATGAATTCATCTTGAATCCATATTTAAGTCTTTTACATGAATGCCCCTAGCCAATCCTTTATCTAGATATAGGTTAGAATGACACCTATGCTTTCAATATATGGCTTAACCAAGGCCCCCTCTCTTTTCTCTATATAGGTGATAACTAGAGATTATGTTTCATGGAAAAAGGTTTAGGATTTATAAATGTAGGGTTTATGGTTGATGGTTTAATATTCATATATTAGGGTTTAGCGAATAGGGACTAGTGTTTAAGGTTCAAGTTTCAGTGTTATGGCTAAGGGATTAGGTTATAAGCCTTATTATTTATATTTTATGCTTAAAGGTTTGGGATTTATGATTTATCTCTCAAGAGACCATTCATTTTAATTTTAGTGTTTGGGGTTTGGTGTTTGGGGTTAGGGTTTTGGGTTTATGGTTTGACACATAGGGTTTAGGGAGTAAGGTTTATGATTTTGGTCTTAGGGTTTTGGTTGATAGTTTTGAACTTTAGTTTAGTATTTATGGTTTGAATTTATTGATTTGGGATTATGTATTAGGGTTTAGGACTTGGGGTTTTAGGTTTAAGTTTTAGGATTTAGGGTTAAGGGTTTAGGTTCAGTGTTTAGTGTTTTGGGTTTTAGGTTTAGATTTTTTGGTTTAGGAGTTAGTGTGTAAGGTTATGACATATGGTTTATGGTTTTAGGCTTGGGATTTAGGGTTAAGGGATTACATTTACTTTTTAGGTTTTTGGATTTTAGATTTTAGGTTTATGGTTTGGGGTTAAGGGCTTACATTTATGTTTTAGGGTATAAATTTAGGGTTTAATGTTTCAAGATTATATGTTTAATTGTATTAGGGTTAATGTTTTAGGGTTTAGTGCTTAGGGTCGAGGTTTAGGTATATTACTTAGTGTTCATGATTTAGGGTTTATGGGTTTGGTTTAGGGTTTAAGAATTAGGTTTTAATGTCTAGGGTTTAAGGTTTAGTGTTTAGGTTTAGTGATTTCAGGTTTTGGGTTAATGTTTTAGGTGAAAAAGGTTTACACTAGGGTTATTATTTGAAATCATGTCGAATATGAGTGATCATATCATGACAACATGAATATGTCATGTATGAGTGACATAATACCTACATGTAATACCATGTATGTGCTAGATTTAATATATGAATGACTATATCATTACTATATATATTGTTTACGAGGCATGTTTTACATTATTATTTTCATTCATGTCTAATATGAGTGATCATATCATGACAACATGAAGATGTCATGTATGAGTGACTGAATACCTAGATGTAGAACCATGTATGTGGTAGATGTAATATATGAATGACTATATCATTACTATATATATGGTATATGAGTCATGTTTTAGGCTATTTATTTATGAATTTTGATAGACCCATTAATTAATTTTCATTTTATATGTTGATAAAAAGGTTGTTAAGAAGATCCCAAGGTAAAGATAATAAACTCGAAGTATAGTATATCTCCAACATTGTTGATTGAGTATGAACCTATTATGAAGGTCCAATGTTATTATGTAAACACTATATAATACTTCAAATTAAAGTGATTCTAAGTATTTGACAGTTAAGCCATGTCAATATCCTTCCAAGTAAATAGATTAGACCATTTAGACCTAAAGATTAGAGTTTCCATTCAACTCTAATTCTTAAGAAAGAAATAAAAAAAATTGGTTTCTTATCCTTAGAGATAGTCTTCAAAAATCTTAATATATCTATATAATAATCCTTTGATGAGCTTAGATTAATAACACCTTTTCAAGACCAAACATACCTATACACAATATTATAGTAGTGCTTAGGACTTAGTCAACTTTTTGAGCACTTTAGCAATCTAATTAGTATCTTGAGATTGTATAAAGACATCTATGAATCTTGTATCATTTTCTTGATATTTTCATTGATTTTAATTGAATGAGTCAAAAAAATTAAGTACTTTCATACCTCTATGTATCAGGTCCTTAAGAAGAAAAATTTGGCATAATAGGCCTATAAAGCATAGAGTTGTTGTCATATGAGTTTTGAGTTCATGTTTTTCATGAACTAAGAAGATTGAGTCAAATAATTAGTGGAACCCTCATAGTATTTTTCAAAGAAGTGAGGATGTACATTTGAGTTCTTTAGGACTTGAAGAAGGTTTTTTCTTTAAATTAGATTACTATCTTAGGACTGAATACCATATTATAAGTCACTAAAAGTGTCTTTTGATCTGAATATAGAGGATAAGAAGTAAAGAGATGATACTAAATAATAAGGCTATTAGTATTTCAATACCAATACTCAGAAGACTATTTGTGATAGATCAAGAGATAATCTATGTTTAGGAAGAGACCAAATTGAAAGCAAGTTTTTATAGGAGCTTGAAGTAGACCAAGTTGAGTAAGTGGAAAACTTAATTTGACACCATTAGGGAATAGTAAATATCAAGATATTTATTGTATATTTAGGTAGGGCATACTCCTTGATATCAAGCCATGGCTCAATTATTTAATTAGGTAGAGCATACTCAAGTAGACAATGTAGAAAGAGAATACTTAAATAGGTGAAATAGAGATGTAATCCTAAATGGTATAGATCTATTACATACATAACATGATTTATAACCTCATTTATCATTCTATCTTTTGATCCTAAAATTATAAAAACTAATTATTGGCTGAAATGAAATTTGAAAAACTCACTTCTAAATGGTAACTCCTACAACTCTGTAAGCAATTTTAGAAAATGTTGATTGGCCCTAATATATATACATACATATATATACATATATATGAATTTTTCAAAAATATCAAATTCATATAAAAATTAAAATCCAAAAGGATGTATGTCCTTTATAAAGGACACACACCCTTTTAAAAGGGCATACATCCTTTAAAAAGGTCATACATCCATTGCAAAGGGTGTGCATCCTTTAAAAAGGGAATATTCTTTTTAGGGTTAGTACTAACCCTCATATATTTGAATTGGTTTTAAAAAGAAATGTGTGTACACCCTTTACAGAAAATTCTTTGTATTTTTTATTGTGTCACTTTTTTTGTCTCCCAACTTTGTTTATCTACCCTATGTAAAAGCTAATTGATAATCCTCCTCTATGTTAAGTGTTCTAGTCATGCTTAATTCATCTTAAATAGTAAATATCAAATAGTTTAGATACCTTAAATCTATCTAATCTTTTATTTCATCACGCTCCACTCATATGAAAATCTTATAAAATTCATCTATATACTCTTATATACTACGATCCTTTTACCTCCAATTTTGGAATGTTTTATATAGGGTTGTGCATAATGCACATGAAGAAATTTCTCCCTCATATTCTTCTCCATCTCTTTATATGAATTGATCTACTCTTTACCTTTTCTGTATCTCTCTTTCTATAGGTGATCCCACCAAAGCATTGCATGACCTTTTAATTTTCTGCATGCAAACATTACCTTCTTGTCTTCTCTCATAGTCTTCCACTAGAAGAACTTCTCCATGATATTCATCCAATCTATCAAATCCTATAATTTCAAATTGCTTCCATAATCTATAAGATCAAATTTTATTCTTTTATTTATTCCTTCTAAATCTTGAACCATCCTCTCAAACATCGAATGTGGTTGCTCTTGTTATTCTTCTTAATTCTGAATTTATTCATCATGATCTATGTCTTTCTCATCATCACCTTATTTTATCTACTAATTGGTGATAATCTAGATTAATTATTTTACTTGCCTCTATATATTTTGTATATTATAGTTAATCTACGCAATAACTCCTCATCCTTTGACCATTCGTTACTCCTCCAAGATTTGAACTTGCTCTGATATAAGATAATGAAATTGTAAAACTATCAAGGCAATTTAAAATTACCAATAGGCCAAGATCTTGAAACAATTCTCAAAATTTATTCGTATTGAATGACTTGAAATAATTACAAACCCAAACCATGCTTAAATAAGCCTCAAATTAGAAATTAGGGTTGACATGCAACATTTTAATACAACCAAAATCTAAAAACAATCTTCTATTTTTATCAACTACTATTATAGTAAGTTTTGAATGCAAGCATGTATAGATATAAAAATATCCCTAAATACTCTAACTAATATAATTAGCCTATGGGATGAAATTCAACTAATGTTGACATCTGGTTCTAAAAATGTACAATTTTTACAAATAAAAATTCTTAAAAAAATTATTAAACATTAATTTTTGACCATAAAATGATCATGTATAGCCTCAAAAAAAATAGAAATCAAATCTAAGTGTATATATAAGCTTAGGATATAATATAACTTTTTAAGATGGCTATTTTGGCACATGTAATAGCTCAAACAGAGTTATAGGTCAAAAATTAAGGCCTCTAGAAGATCAACTTATTTTTTCTACATCACTGAGCTAACTATAGATGTAAATTGTAAGTATTGACATAGAAACATTTATGTGCCAAATGGGCGCCAAGTCTACTTTTACCACTTGTGCCTCTCTCTTGTGATAATTTCACCTTGCATTTGAAATAGTTTTAATGCACATACTAAAATTTAATTTATATAGCATCTCAATCTTTTATACTTGATAAATACCTATTAGGGGTCTACCCTTAAGCTTTAGACCTTACTAGAGTGGAAATGCTTGTATTCATCATATCAATATACCTAACTAGTTAATTTATGGTTTGACCCTATCATTATGCTAATCTATATCTTTTTTACACTAGAAAAATATAAAACTTGATATATATACTTCACTGTCAATTTTAGATCCTCAACAAATTCTTAGATTTCTAGATATTTGTGTCTCGTATATTAATGCAGCTCAAGTGTCTAAATTACTATATGGTGTTTTTACCTAAAATGTCTTCTAATTTTTATATATTTTGAATCTTATTGGTTAGACCATTTTTTTAATTATCCCTTGCATGAGATATTTTCAAGAGGTGTGGTATAAATACAAAATAAAAACCATCTACAATAACCAAGGACATATTCAAAAGCTTATGAATAAGACATATAAAATCACCTCTCAAATATTCAAAATTGTTCTATTCTTCTTTATTTCTATATTAGTCATAAGATCAGTCATATAATTGTTTTGAAGCACTCAAAGAGTAATTCATGAGAAGTATTTATCAAGTTACAAACTATATCATTTCATGCCATAACATATATAATATTTCACGATAATTAACTCATAAACCAATACTTAGGGGAGAACTATATATGTATAAGGCTATCTTTAGAGTATTGCATATGTAGGCAATGCTCATTGACAAAGGGGTCCTTTAAACCAACTTGATTTTTTGATCCCACTAACCTATTTTTGGTAAGGTATAAAGACCAAAAGTAAATATTTAGGGTTTGATCCATAAGTATTCATCTATATCCTGTACATGAATAAATCTTTTCCATTGAAATAAGACAAAAAAACTAGAAAGTTAAAAGTGGTCACCCTAAAATACATTGAGCATTATATACTAGGCTTAATCATTGACATCAAGACCCCTATATCGATGAATTTATGAAAATGTTCATACAAGTGTCTAGGGATCCACAAATAATATTTTAAAAATTTGACAATTAGATCATGATAATTTTCTTGCCTACTTCCACTTATGCATATTTCACATCTATTTGCACATTTATAGATTACTAGGTAATATCTCTTCAAATTATTTATGAATTTGAATTATTATTTTGGATGTAGTTTATATATTTAGTATAACTCAAAATTTTAAGTCATAATATTCATTTATATAAGTTATTAATTAATTTTTCTACTTTAGATTAATTTTGTTCATCCTTATGTATGTATATACTACCCTTTAACCCTAATCTTAAACTTAAAAAGCATTAAACAACTGGTGAATCATGAACTCAACTCTTGTGTTTTCTTATGTAGATCCTATCTTGCTCTCTAGTTTTTATCCTTCTAAGGTTTATGCTTGTATTTATTCATATTTGTTCTATCAGTTGTATGTAACCTAGGCATAATCATATGTTATGTGTTATTCCTATTGAACATCTTAGTACCTAAAATGCTTAAATATAATATTTTGCAAATTTTTGTTAATAATGAGACACTAAATAGTGAAAATGACAAAAATCTTATAGAATATGAATTTGGCCATGAGGATAAAAAAGAGCATGAACAAGTAGATTAATAACAAGTTAAATCTATAGCAATATTTTAGGAGTGCATTCACGAAATTCCTAAAGATATCTATAAGGTCCTTAATACCACATGAAATATTTGATGTATTTGCTTGGGAAGGGATTAAATAGGACATAAAAAAAATTATGGCAAAATGTCAAACATATTAGCACAATAAAGGGTAAATTATCACCAATCCAAGCATGATCCAACCCTTTCCTATCCCCATCTAGGTATGGTTGAATATTTCCATAGACTTTGTTGAGAGACTACCCAAGTTAACAAGGAAATAAATGATTCTCATGGTGGTGTATTTGTTCTCAAAGTATTCCCATTTTTGTGCCCTTAAACATTTTTATACTACTTTCATTATTTCTCACACCTTTTTTGATAAGATATGTCACCTCCATGGGCTATCTAGGTCAATTATGTGTAAACATCATTCCACTTGTACTAGTCACTTCTAGAAGGAAAATTTCTAGCACTATGGTACCCAGCTTAAAATGAGTTTTTTCTACCATCCACAAACAAATGATAAAAAAACATTGTCAATAATTTCTTCAAGACCTATTTACATTTTTTTGATGATAATCAACAAACTCATTGATTGAAATGGTTAGAACTTTTTGAATCCTAGTATAACTTTAAAAACCACTCTATCATAAATAATAACCCATATTATGTCATTTATGGTCAACCACTACATTCTCTCCAAACATACCTTCCATGCAACTCTGAAGGTACAATTAGTTGATGGGGCACTCGACACATATGTATTTATCCTTCAAATTCTCTAAAATAAACTCTATCTTGCATAAAACCACTTGAACATAAAAGATGATCCACACGACTTAGAAAGAGCTTTTTGTCTTGGTAACTTGGTTATTTATCTAGATCCAACCTTATAAGTAGTCCTCCTTGATGTTGAAGGCTCACTCAAAATTCACACAAAATATTTATAGTACTTATAAAGTACTTTCTAATATTGGTTATCTAGCATAAAAGTTGGTGCTCCCTCCTCCCCAAATATCCATGTAGTTTTACATACATCATGTTTTAAAAAGTTTTTTGGTCATCATGTACAGACCCAAATGACACTCTTGAGTCTTGACATTGAAGACACTATCTTCCTATAACCTAAGTCCATCATCAATAGGTACTATTGCCACCTCCATAAAAATACTATCATCAATATTTTAGTATAGTGGTGTGGCATGCATCCAAAACATGTGACATGGTAACGCCCACTCTAGATACAATAATAGTTTACTAATATTAAGCTTTGATGACAAATATTTTATAAGCTAGAGGGAATGTTAGGACCCCTTTTTCTAATCTCTTTTATTTTTTTATTATGTGTTATACATAAAATCTCAGATACACATGCTTTGTAAGTGATCCCATTTTCTATTCTTATCTACCCCATGTGTATGGGAGGTAGTAGTTATCTTGAGTAGAATAACTTAAATAGAGGGATTGTGTAAAATAAATGATCATCTATTGAATATTTTATATTTATCGATGATATTTAAGGAGGTTTTCTGATCAAAGGGGCACATTATAATTTGTAATGAGATTCTATCATTTTCAATATAATATTTTTATTCTCTTTCCATTTAATGCATATTGATTATATTTTTGTTATCATATTAATTTTTCTACAATAAGGATCCTAAAATAATATTTCTGGATATCTCTTATCACACATTTAAATACATTTAAGTAATGTGTGTATATGATACTCAAATAAGTGTTGGGTATAGTCCATCCTAAGACATGTGCCCATGACTCTCTACCCTTTTGTGTACTTTAATTTTAAATTTACAAATACAATGGTGCCACACAAGAAAAACATGGAGTGAGTTTATTTTTAATTTAAATGCATAAATGTGCACAAAATGAAGTAAAATACACCAAGGCATCCTCTGAATTGCACTTTAAGTTTTGCTTCCTTAATTTTCATGTGAAAAGGGTATGAAAATTCCAAAGCCTTCCTAAATACATTTTAAGAGCTCAACCCTCCATCGATTATTTTTTACGACCACAAATATAATACTTTAGAATAAGATTTTTTTGGTTACCATATAACTTTAATGGATTTAATGTGCCATCAATGACCAAAATAACTCAATAAAGACAAACACTAACACATAATTTACACTAATAACTGATAAATATAGACATACAAAAATTATAAAACATAACAAATTAAATTTTCTACAAAACCATTTTTAAACTGATAAATCATTAAATTAATTATTTAATTAACCATTTTTTATGTTTATGTTATCTTATGCATAGCCTCAATTTATCTAAACCTTGATCTCAACCATTTTTAGGTGTATGCCATAATACATTGATCATGAATTTGCTATTAAATATAGATTCAAGAGTAATAATTATATTGTACTTTTAATATTTTTCCCATAACCTTATTTGAAGACCTCAATCCTGACCTATGAGACAAATGATATCGCAACAGATTTATTTCTGGCTAGATATATTATTTAACCACACTCGAGACATCTACATCTGCGCAGATGCATATATTCTATATTGCCAAGATCCGTGCCATTTAGACTAGCAACGTGAGAGGGAAATATGCAACAACGTTGTGTTATGGATTAGCCAACATTTACAACAACTATGGGGTAAATAAACCTACGTTTATTTGAGTATGTTTTCGTTGATCAGAATCGCGGCTTAGGGTTGAGGAGTGGGAGCTATTGCTACGAACTTGGTGAGCTTTTCTGGTAAGCGAGTTCAATGTCACGACCCATCTTACAAGATTAAATAAGGTGATTGTCTCGTCCATCATGCACTGCTACGTCTTCTCCAACTTGAGCTGATACAGGATCTCCTTTTATGCCAGATTTTGAAATGTTACAATCGAGAATCTGTCGCTGTTGGAGTTAACCACCCCGTGATGATCCACACTCTTGAAGTTGTCATTGTCCAGAGACTGCTCAAAATGATGACGAACAAAAAATTATAACTTAAAGATATAAACTAAATATAAATGATTACAGGTACTAGTGAATACTCACATGCATATGATCACCAAGATTGACGTAAAACAGTCCGTCGATGACCTTGATGGTGATCTAGGTTAACTGCGGCAGCCAATACCACATCCACTTCATTTGCAAAGGCAAACAACCTCCAATCTGATTGATTAGTTTGAGTGGGATTCTGATCAGTAGGAATTTTAAAATTCAAATTTGTTTGAACAGTCAATGCCTCCATAATAGTTCTTCCAAACTGCCACTATAACCGCAAGGTCATGCCACATCTTCGGATCATGTCATAATCTAGAAACCATGCCATGTTAGCAGGATGTCAGCGGAGAAGGGTGATGGAAAATGGTTGTTAAATTTTGAATTGAGTTGAATAAATGGTGGGTTAGGGTTATTAACACAAGCATGTATGTAGTTTGTGTATGTTGATTAAGCTCGCTCTATAAAAGTTAGATAATTTAGATTCATCAGATCATGTTAGAATCTACAAACTATGTCATGTTAGTAGGTTATTAATCAAAAATGGTGATGGAAAAAGGTGGTTAACTTTTCCACTGAGGTGAATAAATGGTGGGCCATAGTTGTTAATGCTAACACACACTTAGTTTGTGTGTAATGGTTAAGGTCAATTTATAGAAGCTATATGCTTTAAATTGACTTCAATTTTTTATAAGAATAAAAATTTTGTAATGCTTAACTTTTATTTTAAACACCTACCCAATTCTATTATTTTATTCATTCTTTACACAACTGCTTCCACAATCATATGGTCAACTTCACCTTTCTTTTAAACACCCACCCAATTATATTATTTTATTTATTCTTTACACAACCACCTCCACAATCATATGGTCAACATGGATTGCTTCCTTGTTTGGGAAAAAATTATAGCATAAGCTTATAGCTACACAAGTTTTTAATATTTTAGAAAACATTTACTTATGAGTTATGTTTTATCAACTTATAACTATCCTATTTACATGCACTAAATATTTTTCTTTCAAGGTAATGCAAATGGTACGTAACTAGGGACAAAAATATATATCAATATATGTATTCAAAATCTTTTTGGTGTGTGTAAAACTAAAGGTAAATTTATATTTCCAATTGATTTAAAATAATAAATTAAAAATACGTTATAAAATAATTGATTCAATAGTTATAATATGTTATAAATCTATTATATATTAAATATTTAGTCATTATAAATCTTATATATTATGATATGGTTGATTATTTTATACAATTATTAAATAAAAACGATATACTTATTAAATTTTTTTTAACATGTTTTATATATATATATATATATATATATATATATATATATATATATAATCAAAAAATGTAATACTATGTAATATGTACTATAATAACTATTAAACCCCTTTCATTTATTGGTTCTTTTCCTAATGGATTAATACTTATCAATTTAATATAAAATAATTTAAAGTAAAATTTATACATTATTAATCTTCTAATATATTTTTAGATTTTTTACCTCTAATAATACTATTTTGAGTAGTAATTATATGTACATAACAATAAATAAAAACTTAAATATACAAAATCTTACTATTAAACACTTTTTTTGGGCCAAATTTGTATATGTACATAATTTTCTTAGCAATTGCTTCATCAACACTTTTAATGGTACATTTACATAATCGATCACATTATCTCCTTAGATGTTATACATATATATCTAGATTATAAAGAAAAAATAGTCTTACTGTACATAGATATTGTATACAATGAATTATAACACATATTTTCAATTAAGATTTGTCTTGAAATCTTTATTCATGCACTCTCTCTCTCTTTCTGATTGTTAAAATTATGGACAAATTAAAATAATTATATTTAATTAAAATGATATCAAAATGTCACTTGGATATATTATATGCTCTCTATATCTATCTCTTTATTTATAAAATTCTATAAATTATCAAATCTTTAGAAAATTTATAGAAGAGTGTAGAAAGAAATTGGTGGCATGGATATCAAATAATGGGAGTCATTTCCTATTTAGTAGTTAGAAATAATAGCTCTTTCAAATTTGATATATATTGTATTTATTTAAAAAACTTCTATTATATTTAATATATTATGAGGACAATCCATATTTTAGCATGATAATTTAATTATATATTAAATTGATTGATCTTAAAAGATGTAGATTTATGTATGATATCTTAACTTTGACTTAGATTTCAATAAAAATTATTATTATATTTTACTTTTTGAAAAATGATAATTTAAATATAAATAATTATTTAACTAATATAAACAGTCTCAATGCAACTAACCAGCATATGCTTCCTACCCTTCTAACAAATTTAGATTTAAAAATAATTGTTGAATTTTTTTTGATAAATAATAAATATGCAACACCAATACACCAATACAATTGTACTGCGGCATATGCTTCCTATCCCTTCTAACAGGTTCCCCTATAAAAAAGGTAGTTGAAAAAGATTTAATAAATAATGAATATGCCACGCCAATACAACTGTGCACCAACATATTGTCTTTTATCCATAATGAACATAGTTTTGAATTCTTACTTATCAGTTACCATTCGTAAGTAACATTGTTTTGAACTCTTGTTCATTTGTTACTATTTGTAAATATGGGCATTTTATTGCGCTCTTAAATGGAAGCTGCTTGTCTTTACAACCATACACATAAAGGAAGACTCGTCCCAACATCACTTCACCTAGGCGACCAAACTACCAGAAGACCGAACCATTAGACTTAAGTTATCCGTTTAAATCGTCTCCCGTCATTTAACATGTTGCGTTAGAGTCACTTGTTCATACGCCGTACAAAACAAGGCAAGATTTATGTTAAAAGTCGTACAACATCGCAGATCGATAACAGATATAGCAAAGAAGCTGATAGGTCTATTAGCCATGAAATTCAAGTCTACAACTACCTACGTAACCGACCAAAAAATGGTCTTTCTCTTATTCTTGAGCAACAACAATTTCGCGGAAGGCCGCGTACGCAGTGCAGTTATTCCTGTATCCAATTCATCTATAAAATGCATATCCAATGAGAAAAATAATGGCGAATTTCATTGAGGGTAAAAAATGGAGCAAAGGAAAGGCATCGCCAGAATGTTATTTATTTCACGAAGTCATCGTTACAGTGTTAGAGTCCATAACGTCAGGGAAGAACAAAGTATGGATTGAAGGAGAATTACATCAGAGAAGAACAAAGTATCAGTCCATTACATCAGAGGGAAGGGATCGCAGCGGTGTTACAGTTCATTACATCAGAGAAGAACAAATTATGGATTGAAGGAGAATTACTGGAGCGCGGAGCCATTCTGTTTAGAGGGTTTGACCTAAAGTCGGAAGATGTCTTCAATGGTTTTGTGGAAGCATTTGGATTTGAAGCACAGCCTTAGCACTGGTAAATAATTAAATAATAATTTTACAGAAAACTTATGCTAAGTTCGTATATGTATTGTATTGTTTTATTGGAATAAAATAAGAATTATGTTATATTACGATGGAGACTATGAAATTTCCATAAAAAATATTCTTCTTCTGCGAGGTGGCTCCTCTTGAGGGTAGGGTAACGGCGGTGGTGAAGAGCCACCGAGTTGCTGTCCACTTGCAACACAACTTTTCGGAAGTCGTTCAACAACTTGACATGCATGGAATCAGTGAACAAAACTGGGCCCGTCACAGCCCGTCTAAGGGCTTCAAGATCGTCAGATAAGTGTCACCCAAAATTTCTCTGTCAAAATATTTTAGATATTATAAATTTTTTGACAAGAAAGAAGTGTAATTTTATAATGAAAATGATGAAAGAAGGGTTATAAAAAAAATATATCCATCACAAAATATTAAAATATACATGTTCAATGTTGTACAGTGCCTTATGTATTAACATTTGATATTAAAATCTCAACTTATGACTTTTTAAAGGATGTAAATTGTAGTCAAATTAAATAACATAGGGAACACGGTTGCAATTACAGTGTAGCTTGAGATTTCATCATTAATGGATGGATTTACTTTAATATCCAACACAACAAACTCATAATCACGCATGTGCCTGGTGCTATAAGGTAGATTTTATAAAATCCTAATCGATGGCCCACGAATTGCAGTGCGTACCAATCAGAGTGATATTTCAAAAGAAGAGAGGAGAAACACTTTGTAAAATGCTATGACAACTGAAAATTGTATCTCAAATGTCTCTTTACCCTCTTGGTACTCTGTAGCCAAAATTTGTTGTGCAAGAGAGATAAACTGGTGGACTTCATTTAGGGATTTAGTGCTAGTGCAAAGTGGTCTGCCACGCATTCTATTGAATTCCCATTGATTATGACTTTAGAATAAATCTACCTTACCATATTTACTACTAAATCTTTTTTGTTCTCTGCAATAGCAAATGCACTGTTGAGGAGCAAACACACCAGCTATAGCCATGATGATCTTTCCACTTTTTTAATTTATAATTTCTCTATTATTCCTTTTATTTGGTTGTACAATATATTTATTTTGCATCATTTTACGTTAAATAGTTTCATTTTCTCTCGACACAACAAAATTACAGATGTTATTATCTATGAAAGAAGAACTTGATGAAAGTAGGGTTTGTGTTTTACAAATCTGTGCTTTGAAATTTCATCATGATTATCATTTCCTTGCTAGACATTTCTAGGTAAGGGATGATAATTGGGCACATATATAAGCCTTTTTTTCTTTTTCCCTCTCTACACTCTTCTATAATGATGATTATCTAATTTAGCTACGAATCAATTGAGGCCTCTTCAGCTTATCCACTAGAGGCCTTACAATGGCTTCTCCTTTTATGCAAAATAATTCAATAAAATCATAATTTTTTGAGATGAGTGCCATTGCTACAATGACTATTCATCCCCTTCCTTTCCGATAAAAGTTTATGGTATGGGTTTAACCAATGTAAAATACTATAAGTAAACCATACAGTATGACACTCACTTCTAGTTTCTCATGCAAATTACATAGATGTCTAGTTTAAGGTTACATGGAGAGTATTTTTTGGTTTTTTTCTATAGTTAACATACTAAACCAACCATTTCTCGATCCCTTTTAATGGGTTTCAAAGGGGAATTTCAGAAGGGGTGTAATGATGAGAATTTACAAGATCCCTTGCTACATAAGTAAAGAAAGCATGGTTATAAACATATAAATAAGGTCAATAAGATTTTAAATGTTGGAAAATTTAATAGAAAACCTCTAAATATTATTTGTTGGCACTATAATTATATTTATTGGACCTATGCAACTTGGCGTATGTGTAAGTATTTTTTTCCTGCAATTCATAATTTAATTGGTTATATCATTCACCTATTATAGTTAGTTAATCTGGTTATTAATACAAAAATATAAAATGGGTTGTTGTTCTTCATGTACATTTATCTATTGTGTTTTTAGTCCTCTTGGCTTAAGCCTTTTTCTTGTGGATAAAATTGCAATGTGGTTCTGAATCATAGCCTACGAGGCCCATGATCTCATCCACCACAGGGAAAAGGTTCCTCAAGGAAACCTTGTATAGCTTCGCACTCCTTAAGAAATGGGATTTCAATGGCTTTATGACATTTTTGACCTCTATATACATGGATTCTTCTAACAACAAAGTAGTAGTGGTAAAGCAAGGACATTTTAATAGTTTGATTTTTTAGTAAAATTTCTAATATGGGTTCAAAATCCTTAGGCAGGCTAGTATGGGTTCAGTATTGAATCCTTATATCTACGTATGAAGTCTTAATCTCAATATTTACCCATTGACAATGAATATATATCCTCTAAATTCTAAATGGTAGGACAATAAAAGTTATACAATGTTTTGTCAAATTTGATGTGATTAAAATTTCCTATAGCAAATGTCACAAATTTCACTCCTTTTTACTATAGTGTTGTTTTTGATGTAAGATGAATGATGACTTTGTTGTTACTACACCAACATAATACAAATAAGATTTTTCAGATGAAAGCCATGAGCACACTAGTTTCGTTATTTACATTAATCTCAATGTTTGTAGATGATTTTAACTCATAGAAGGTAACATGATTATGTTATAAAGAAAATTAAGTATATGTTTTTCACCTAAATATTTGCACTAGTAAAATATTTTTCCAGAATTTGTAAATGGAAAAAAATCTCTACATATTGATTAAGCATGCCTTTCATATTTTACTTTGAAAAATTATTCCATTTGGTAACCTATTTTAAAATGAACATGGGAATATGATTTTCCATTTTGAGGATGGCTACCGAGATAGTGAACAATAGAGGACTCTTTATTTTGGGGTAAAATACTTTCTCAGTAATGTGGATGTTTTCAAAAGCACTAGTAGAGTGAAAATTAGAGTTGAGAATGTCCAAAAGATATATGACATCCCTTACAGGCTACAGGGATGTACAACCATAAAATTTTATCACGTTTTTAGCTTCTTTTAGTGGAATTTTTAGGATCAATTCTCCATAACATTTTTTTTTAAGATTCAAACAACATGGTGCATAAAAAACACATATGCGTTAATAGAATTACAAATTTTAAACTCTTTTTCTTTGCATGTGAATCTTCACTATCTTACATAGAATGTCTAATCTTGGAGTCTTATTGGGGCTTCTTAGTTTTCCCTATAATTTTGATAAATTTATAAATTTGGAGTCTTGTTAGGGGCTTCTTGGTCTTCCTTTTAATTTTAAAAACTTTATTCATTAGAGTATCTAAATTTGTAGTTTTGTTTCAGAATACTCCAACATCAAGAAAGACTATTAAAATTGAAGTTGTTAAAATAAAATTAGAGTCTTGTTGGAGGCTTCTTGGTCTTGCTTATAATATTAAAAACATTATTCATTAGACTATCTAAATTTGTAGTTTTGTTTTTAAAGGATTATTCCATCATCGAGAAAGACCATTAAAATTGTAATTTGTTAAAATTAAAAAAATGTTAGCTTATTTAGCATATCATTTAGGGATTAAAATTTAAAAATATTATTTTATTTAACATACTACAAATGATGTGTGTACTTCATTTACTTTTTTCTATCGAAGTGCAACTATTTTTACATCCCTTCATCATGGAAGGGTTGGAGGAACAAATACCCTTTAACATTTTTATAAATGATTCTCAAGGTGGTGTATTTTTTCTCAAAGTATTCCCATTTTTGTGCCCTTAAACATTTTTATACTAATTTCATTGTTTCTCACACCTTTCTTGATAAGATATGTCACCTCCATGGGCTATCTAGGTCAATTATGTGTAAGCATGATTCCACTTGTACTAGTCACTTCTAGAAGGAAAATTTCTACCACTATGGTACCCAACTTAAAATAAGTTTTTTCTACCATCCACAAACTAATGGTAAAAAAATTGTCAATAATTTATTCAAGACCTAGCTACATTCTTTTGATGATAATCAACAAACTCATTGATTCAAATGGTTAGCACTTTTTGAATCATAGAACAAATTTAAAAACCACTCTATCATAAATATTAACCCATATTATGTCATTTATGGTCAAACACTTCATTCTCTCCAAACATACCTTCCATGCAACTCTGAAGGTACAATTAGTTGATGGTGCACTCGACACATATGTATTTATCCTTTAAATTCTCTAAAATAACCTCTATCTTGCATAAAACCACTTGAATGAAAAAGATGATCCACACGACTTAAAAACAGCTTTCTATATTGGTGACTTGGTTATTTATCTAGATCCAACCTTATAAGTAGTCCTCCTTGAAGTTGAAGGGTCATTCAAAATTCACACAAAATATTTATAGTACTTATAAAGTACTTTCTAATATTGGTCATCTAGAATAAAAGTTGGTGCTCCCTCCTCCTCAAATATCCATGTAGTTTTACATAATCATGTTTTAAAAAGGTTTTTGGTCATCATGTACAGACCCAAATGACACTCTTGATTCTTGACATTGAAGGCACTATCTTCCTATAACCTAAGTCCATCATCGACATGTACTATTGCCACCTCCATAAAAATACTATCATCAATATTTTATTATAGTGGTGTGGCATGCAACCAAAACATGTGGCATGGGAACCTCCACTCTAGTTACAATAATAGTTTACTAATTTTAAGCTTTGATGACAAATATTTTTTAAGATAGAGGGAATGTTAGGACCCCTTTTTCTAATCTCCTTTATTTTTTTATTATGTGTTATAAATAAAATCTCAGATGCACATGCTTTGTAAGTGATCCCATTTTCTATTCTTATCTACTCCACGTGTATTGGAGGTAGTAGGTATCTTGAGTAGAATAACTTAAATAGAGGTATTGTGTAAAATAAATGATCATCTATTCAATGTTTTATATTGATTCATGCTATTTAAGGAGGTTTTCCAATCAAAGAGGCACATTATAATTTGTAATGAGATTCTATCATTTTCAATATAATATTTTTATTCTCTTTTCATTTAATGCATATTGACTATATTTTTGTTATTATATTAATTTGTCTACAATAAAGATCCAAAAATATATTTGTGAATAATCTCTTATCCCACATTTAAATATATTTAAGTAGTGTGTGTATATGATACTCAAATAAGTGTTGGGTATAGTGCATCCTAAGACATGTGCCCATGACTCTATACCCTTCTGTGTACTTTAATTTTAAATTTACAAATGAAATGATGCCACACAAGAAAAACATGGAGTCAGTTTATTTTTATTTTAAATGCATAAATGTGCACAAAATGAGGTAAAATACACCATGGCATCCTCTAAATTGCACTTTAAGTTTTGCTTCCTTAATTTTCATGTGAAAAGGGTATGAAAATTCCAAAGTCTTCCTAAATACATTTTAGGAGCTCAACCCTCCATCGATTATTTTTTACGACCACAAATATAATACCTTAGAATAAGAAATTTTCTGGTTACCATATAACTTTAATGGATTTAATGTGCCACGAATGACCAAAATAGCTCAATAAAGACAAACATTAACACACAATTTACACAAATAACTGATAAATATAAACATACAAAAATTATAAAACATAACAAATTAATTTTTTATACAAAACCATTTTTAAACTGATAAATAATTAAATTAATTATCTGTTTAACATTTTTTTATGTTTATGTTATCTTATGCATAGCCTCAATTTCTCTAAACCTTGATCTCAACCATTTTTAGGTGTATGCCATAATACATTGATCATGAATTTGCTATTAAATATAGATTCAAGAGTAATAATTATACTGTACTTTTTATATTTTTCCCATAACCTTATTTGAAGACGTCAATCCTGACCTATAAGACAAATGATATCGCAACAGATTTATTTCTGGCTAGATATATTATTTAACCACACTCGAGACATCTACATCTGCGCAGATGCATATATTCTTTATTGCAAAGATCCGTGCCATTTAGACTAGCAACGTGAGAGGGAAACATGCAACAACGTTGTGCTATGGATAAGCCTACATTTACAACAACTATGGGGTAATTAACCTACGTTTATTTGAGTTTGTTTTCGTTAATCAGAATCGCGGCTTAGGGTTGAGGAGTGGGAGCTATTGCTACGAAATTGGTGAGTTTTTTTGGTAAGCGAGTTCAATGTCACGACCCATCTTACAAGAGTAAATAAGGTGATGGTCTCGTCCATCATGCACTGCTACATCTTCTCCAACTTGAGCTGATACAGGATCTCCTTTTATGCCAGATTTTGAAATGTTACAATCGAGAATCTATCGCTGTTGGAGTTAACCACCCCGTGATGATCCACACTCTTGAAGTTGTCATTGTCCAGAGACTACTCAAAATGATGACGAACACAAAATTATAACTTAAAGATAGAAACTCAATATAAATGATTACAGGTACTAGTGAATACTCACATGCATGTGATCAACAAGATTGACGTTAAAAAGTCCCTCGATGAGCTTGATGGTGATCTAGGTAAACTAGGGCAGCCAAAACCACGTCCACTTCATTTGCAAAGGCAAACAACCTCCAATCTGATTGATTAGTTTGAGTGGGATTCTGATCAGTAGGAATTTTAAAATTCAAATTTGTTTGAACAGTCAATGCCTCCATAATAGTTCTCCCAAACTGCCACTATAACCGCAAGGTCATGCCACACCTTCGGATCATGTCATAATCTAGAAACCATGCCATGTTAGCAGGATGTCAGCGGAGAAGGTTGATGGAAAATGGTTGTTAACTTTTCAATTGAGTTGAATGAATGGTGGGTTAGGGTTATTAACACAAGTATGTATGTAGTTTGTGTATGTTGGTTAAGCTCGCTCTATAAAAGTTACATAATTTAGATTTATCAGATCATGCTAGAATCTACAAACTATGCTATGCTAGTAGGTTATTAATCGAAAATGGTGATAGAAAAAGGTTGTTAACTTTTTGACTGAAGTGAATAAATGATGGGCCACAATTGTTAATGCTAACACACACTTAATTTGTGTGTAATGTTTAAGCTCAATCTATAGAAGCTATATGCTTTAAATTGACTTCAATTTTTTATAAGAATATAATTTTGGCAGTGCTTAACTTTTCTTTTAAACACCCACCCAATTATATTATTTTATTCATTCTTTACACAACTGCTTCCACAATCATATGGTCAACTTCACCTTTCTTTTAAACACACACCCAATTATATTATTTAATTCATTCTTTACACAACTGCCTCAACAATCATATGGTCAACATGGATTGCTTCCTTGTTTGGGAAAAAAATATAGCATAAGCTTATAGTTACACAAGTTTTTGAATATTTTAGAAAACATTTACTTATGAGTTCTATTTTATCAACTTATAACTATCCTACTGACATGCACTAAATATTTTCTTTCAAGGTAATGCAAATGGTATGTATGTAGGGACAAGCTATATATCAATATATGCAATTCAAAATCTTTTTGGTATATATATATATATAGAGAGAGAGATATATATAGATAGATATTGATGTGTTTAATTAAAGGTAAATTTATATTTTGAATTGATTGAATATAATAAATTAAAAATGTGTTATAAAGCAATTGATTCAATAGTTATAATATGTTATAAATCTATTACATATTATATATTTAGTCATTATAAATTTTATATATTATGATATGGTTGATTATTTTATACAATTATTAAATAAAAACTATATACTTATTAAATATTTTTTTAACATGTACTATAAATATATAATCAAAAAATGTAATACTATGTAATATGTACTATAATAACTATTAAACCTGTTTCACCTATTGGTTCTTTTCCTACTGGATTAATACTTATCAATTTAATATAAAATAATTTAAATTAAAATTTATACATTTAATCTTCTAATATATTTTTGGATTTTTTACCTCAAATAATACTATTTTGAGTAGTAAATATATGTACATAACAATAAATATAAACTTAAATATACAAAATCTTACTATTAAACACTTTTTTTGGGCCAAATTTGTATATGCACATAATTTTCTTAGCAATTGCTTCATCAACACTTTTAATGGTACATTTACATAATCGATCACATTATATCGTTAGATGTTATACATATATATCTAGATTATAAATAAAAAAGAGTCTTACTATACATAGATATTGTATACAATGAATTATAGCACATATTTTTAATTAAGATTTGTCTTGAAATCTTTATTCATGGACTCTCTCTCTTTGATTGTTAAAATTATGGACAAATCAAAATAATTATATTGAATTAAAATGATATCAAAATATCACTTGGATATATTATATGCCCTCTATATCTATCTCTTTATTTATTAAATTCTATAAATTATCAAATCTTAAGATTTAGAAAATTTATAAAAGAGTGAAGAAAGAAATTGGCGGCATGGATATGAAATAATGGGAGTCATTTCCTATTTAGTACTTAGAAATAATAGCTCTTTCAAATTAGATATATATTGGATTTATTTCAGAAACTTCTATTATATTTAATATATTATGAGGGCAATCCATATTTTAGCATGATAATTTAATTATATATTGAATTGATTGATCTTAAAAGATGTAAATTTATGTATGATATCTCAACATTGACTTAGATTTCAATAAAAAATATTATTATATATTACTTTTTTAAAAATGATAATTTAAATATAAATAATTATTTAAATAATGTAAACAGTCTCAACGCAACTAACCAGCATATGCTTCCTACCCTTCTAACAAATTTCATTTTTAAAAAAAAAATTGAAAAAAATTTAATAAATAATAAATATCCCACACCAATACAATTGTACTGCGGCATATGCTTCCCATCCCTTCTAACAGGTTCCCCTTTAAAAAACGTAGTTGAAAAACATTTAATAAATAATGAATATGCCACACCAATACAATTGTGCACCAACATATTGTCTTTTATCCATAATAAACATAGTTTTGAATTGTTACTTATCAGTTACCATTCGTAAGTAACATTGTTTTGAACTCTTGTTCGTTTGTTACTATTTGTAAATATGGGCATTTTATTGCGCCCTTAAATGGAAGCTGCTTGTCTTTACAACCATAAACATAAAGGAAGACTCGTCCCAACATCACTTCACCTAGGCGACGAAACTACCAAAAGACCGAACCACTAGACTTAAGTTATCCGTTCAAATCGTCTCCCGTCATTTAACATGTTGCGTTAGAATCACTTGTTCATACGCCGTACAAAACAAGGCAAGATTTATGTTAAAAGTCGTACACCATCGCAGATCGATAACAGATATAGCAAAGAAGCTGATAGGTCTATTAGCCATGAAATTCAAGTCTAGACCTACGTAACCGACAAAAAAATGGTCTCACTCTTATTCTTGAGCACCAACAATTTCGAGGAAGGCCGCGCACGCAGTGGAATTATTCCTGCATCCAATTCATCTATAAAATGCATATCCAATGAGAAAAATAATGGCGAATTTCATTGAAGGTTAAAAATGGAGCAAAGGGAAGGCATCGCCAGAATGTTATTTCTTTCACGAAGTCATCGTTACAGTGTTAGAGTTCATAATGAAGGAAAATATGAATAGAAAATAAACAAGAACTATTAACTCAGAACTCAGAAAGCTACAGCAATCTTGAGAAACACAATTCTATTCATCTTCTAATTTCCCTTTATTACAATGTGCGCCCTTAGCGTCTTTTTATAGATTTAAAAACTAAACAATAACTGAAAATAGACTCATCTATTATTAGCTTCAACTACTTAACTAACTGCTTGTTCAAACAAACTCATATCTAACTGATTGTTAACTAACTCAATCCTAACTGTCAGTTTACTAACTGATGCTTAACACCCAGTTTACTAACTGTTTGTTTAACTGCTTGCTTGCATGATAAAGGAGGGAGGTGGGAGAAATTATCTCCAATTAATCTTGACTTTCTAACACTCCCCCTTAATTTCTACCACTTACAATTTTAGCATTTACAATGCCTAAATTTTGTCTCAAATAATCAAAGGTCTCTTTTGGTAATGCCTTTGTAAATATATCTGCTAGTTGATCTTCAGATCTGCAAAAATCCAGATGGATTTCTCCATTATTCACTAATTCTCTGATAAAGTGAAATCTTGTATCTATGTGCTTGCTCCTCTTGTGAAACACATGATTTTTTGATAAAGCGATTGCTGATTTGTTATCACAGAAGATTGGTGTTGACTCCTTCTGTGCCTGTAATAAATCTTTCAATATTCTTCTCATCCATGTTGCTTGACATGCTGCTGATGTGGCTGCAACATACTCTGCTTCAGCTGATGAAAGTGTAACTAGAGGCTGCTTTTTGGATGCCCATGTGACCACACCTGTGCCTAAAATGAAGGCATGTCCAGAAGTACTCTTCCTATCATCAACGCTACCTGCAAAATCACTATCTGTAAAACCAATCAAACTAAAATCGTTAGTTGTGGAATATAAAATTCCATAATCTGTAGTTCCTGCCACATATCTTAATATCCTTTTTCCAACTTGCCAATGTGAGTCTTTTGGTGACTCCATGAATCTTGAGATTAAGCTAACCCCATAACTGATATCTGGTCTAGTAGCTGTAAGATACATCAAACTACCAACTAGCCTTTTGAATATTGTAGAATCAACATTGGATCCTTTGTCTTCTTTGCTAAGTTTAGTTCCTGTAGCAACTGGTGTAGGTGCTGGTTTACAATTCAGCATTTTAAATCTTTTTAACACATCCTTTGCATACTTTGTTTGACAGATAAATATTCCTTTCTCTGATTGTTCAACTTCTATTCCCAAAAAATACTTCATTAATCCCAAATCTGTCATTTCAAATTCATTCTTCATTGCTGATTTAAAAGTGTCTACAGACAAATTTCCAGTAAAAATCAAATCATCAACATATAAACACACAATTAAAATTTGACCTTCTTTGCTGATTTTTGTGTACAAAGTAGGCTCACTATCGCTTCTGCTGAATCCTTTGCTTATCATATAAGAATCTATCCTGCTATACCATGCTCTTGGTGCTTGCTTAAGACCATAAAGAGCTTTCTTCAATCTGTAAACTTTTTCTTCATGTCCTTGAACTTCATAACCTGTGGGCTGTTTCACATATACTTCTTCATCTAGAAATCCATTCAAAAAAGCTGATTTTACATCCATTTGATATACATACCAATTATTTTGAGCAGCTATGGATAATACCATTCTTACAGTATCCAATCTAGCAACTGGTGCAAATGTTTCATTATAGTCCACTCCATGTTCTTGTGCATAACCTTTTGCAACTAACCTTGCCTTGTGCTTTTCAACATTTCCATCTGCATCAAATTTAGTCTTATAAACCCATTTAACTCCAATACAATCCTTACCTTCAGGTAGAGTAGTTAGATCCCATGTTTGATTTCTTTCAATAGCATTCAATTCTTCATCCATTGCTTTTAGCCAATGTTCCTCATTCACTGCTTCTTCATAAGACATAGGGTCATGAGTGAAAAGAGCAAAATTTGAAACCAAATCTAATTTTTCTTCTTCTTGATTGTAAATCTCATTTAAACTTCTCATCTTCTTACCTTTAAATCATGCTCTTAAAGTAGCAAGAGTTGGATCTGATTCATTACTTACTTGTGAATTTGGAGTAGGGTGACATGCATGACTAGATTCACCTTGTTCAAACCTTCTTGGTGTTCTTACTGGAGTGTTTGTACCTGTTTGTGTAGAGGATTGTCCACCTTGCAAATTTTGTTCTTCAGAAACTTCTTCATCCTGTGGAATTGGTGCCCCAACAATGATGGTGCTACCATCCCATACTTCTGCTTCCTTAAATTCAACATCCCTGCTAATAATCACTTGCTTTGAAACTGGGTTATATAACTTATATGCCTTTAATTTTTCAGAATAGCCAATAAAAATGCATTTCTCACCTCTGTCATCAAGTTTCTTTCTCAATTTAGATGGTATAAGAGAATATGCTACACAACCAAAAATTCTGAAATGATATACACTATATTTCTTACCATTCCATGCTTCTTGTGGAATTCGATCTCTGACACTCTTTGTTGGGCTTCTGTTTAGAATATACACTGCACAAGCTACTGCTTCTGCCCAATATTCATTTGACAAGTGTTTAGCTTTCAACATGCTTCTTGCCATTTCCATGATTGTTCTGTTCTTTCTTTCTGCTACACCATTCTGCTGTGGTGTGTACCTTGTGGTCAACTGTCTTTTGATTCCATGATATCTGCAAAAATCTTGAAATTGATTAGACATATATTCACCACCTCTATCAGATCTGAGTACCTTGATATATCGGCCACTCTGCTTTTCAACCATTGCCTTGAATTCTTTAAACTTTCCAAATGCTTCAGATTTGTTTTTGAGAAATTAGATCCAAGTCTTTCTGCTAAAGTCATCAATGAATGTTAGAAAATAAGTACTACCTCCAAATGATGGAGTTTACATTGGTCCACATAAATCACTATGGACTAACTCCAATATTACCTTAGCTCTATATGAGCCTCCTACTGGAAAACTCTCTCTATGCTGTTTTGCCAGAATACAACTGTCACATGAACTTCCTGGCTGTTCTATTGGTGGTAAACCCTTCACCATATTTTTCTTTTTTAACAAATTTAAAGCTCCAAAATGTAAGTGTCCGTACCTTAAGTGCCATAACCATGATTGATCTAGCTGTATGGATTTGTAGTGAGCTTCTTCTTCTCCTTGGATGCACTGAATATGAAGAGGGAACATGCGATTCTTGGTCATCTCCACTTTTCCTATCAACCTGTCACTTGGAACCTTGTCCAATATTGTGCAGACATTATCCATAAAAGATACTCTGTAACCTTTCTGCACTAACTGACCAACACTCAAAAGATTATGTTTTAATCTAGGTACAAAATAAACATCAGGTATAAATCTTCTTTCACCATTCTTGGCCAAAACATTTATGACACCTTTACCCATGACATCTACTGTGATATCATTTCCTAGTTTCACTTCTGATCTTACAGAATCATCAAGACTAGCAAAAAATTCTTTATATCCTGTCATATGATTACTGCATCCACTGTCTAAAAACCAAATATCTTTAGCTTTTTCTTGAGTAACATTACAAGTAAGAAACATGCTTCCGGAATTAGAACTAGATTCATCTGTGTAATTAGCATTCTGTTTGTACACATATCCTGGTTTATTTCTGCAGTCACTAGCATAATGACCATATTTCTTGCAATAATAACATTGAACATTAGATTTATCAAACCTTTGAGAACCTTGCTGTGAGTGGTTGTGACCACGTCCTCTGTTGTTGTAGTTTCCTCTACTACTGTAGTTTTGATTATTGTTCTCATCTTCCTCTGAATTGTTCTTTCCATATCTGCCTCTTGCCTCTTCCTCTGAAGCTTGACCTGGCTCTTCCTCTTCCTCTGCCAACTGATACCTGTGACTTGAATGCATTCTCTAGAGAAGAGTTATTCCTATTCATTCTGGATTCATGTGTTAACAAAGAACCCATTAATTCATCTACAGATAATTGTTCCAAATCTTTAGTTTCTTCAATAGCTACTACTATAGCATCGAACTTACTGGGTAAACATCTGAGTACTTTCTCTATAATCTTTTGATCTGTCATCGTTTCTCCATTAGATCTAATCTGATTCACTATATTCAAAACTTGACCCATAAACTGATCTATTGATTCTGATTCATTCATTTGCAAATTTTCAAAAGTTCTTCTTAGAGATTGCAATTTAGCAATTTTTACCTTCGTATTACCTCTATAAGTGGTCTCCAAGATTTTCCATGCCTCTCTGGATCGCGTTGCTGCTGCAACTCTGGAAAATATCGATTCATCCAATCCCTGTTGGATTATAAATAAGGCTTTTGCATCTTTCTTTCTGTTCTCTTTAAGGTGGTCCTTTTGTGCTTCATTTAACGCCAGATGGGCTGCTTCGTCCTGCGGTTCTACAAAACCACTTTCTACCAAATCCCATACATCTTGTGAGCAAAATAAAGTTCGCATCTTAATTGCCCAAAAATCATAATTCTTACCATCAAAAACGGGAATTTGAGGCTGTGAAATACTGTTAGATGCTGCCATTTCTTAAGCTTGAATGACTTTCTGGTCACTGTTTCTGACACACAGTCACCGCCGTCGGTTACACTGCCGAGGTCGGTCGCTGAAATCGCCGACGTCGATTCTTTTTTGCCATCGTCGGTCACTTGTTGGTCTGGGGTCGGCCGATGTCGGTCTATAACTGCCGATGTCGGTCTCTGCGCTGCCTGCTGGCAATACCTGCGCTTTTCCTTCACCCGACTGCTTCGGTCCCCTTGCTGGCTGCTTTTCTAACCAGGGTTTTCTCTTTCTAACCTGCGCTCTTCTGCCACAACCTGTGCTCTGATACCAATTTGAAGGAAAATATGAATAGAAAATAAACAAGAAAACAAGAACTATAAACTCAGAACTCAGAAAGCTACAGCAATCTTGAGAAACACAATTCTATTCATCTTCTAATTTCCCTTTATTACAATGTGCGCCCTTAGCGTCTTTTTATAGATTTAAAAACTAAACAATAACTGAAAATAGACTCATCTATTATTAGCTTCAACTACTTAACTAACTGCTTGTTCAAACAAACTCATATCTAACTGATTGTTAACTAACTCAATCCTAACTGTCAGTTTACTAACTGATGCTTAACACCCAGTTTACTAACTGTTTGTTTAAACTGCTTGCTTGCATGATAAAGGAGGGAGGTGGGAGAAATTATCTCCAATTAATCTTGACTTTCTAACACATAACGTCAGGGAAGAACAAAGTATGGATTGAAGGAGAATTACATCAGAGAAGAACAAAGTATCAGTCCATTACATCAGAGGGAAGGGATCGCGGCGGTGTTACAGTCCATTACATCAGAGAAGAACAAATTATGGATTGAAGGAGAATTACTGGAGCGCGGAGCCATTCTGTTTAGAGGGTTTGACCTAAAGTCGGAAGATGTCTTCAATGGTTTTGTGGAAGCATTTGAATTTGAAGCACAGCCTTAGCACTGGTAAATAATTAAATAATAATTTGACAGAAAACTTATGCTAAGTTCGTATAATGTATTGTATTGTTTTATTGGAATAAAATAAGAATTATGTTATATTACGATGGAGACTATGAAATTTTCCATAAAAAATATTCTTCTTCTGCGAGGTGGCTCCTCTTGAGGGTAGGTAACGGCGGTGGTGAAGAGCCACCGAGTTGCTGCCCACTTGCAACACAACTTTTTCGAAAGTCGTTCAACAACATGACATCCTTGGAATCAGTGAACAAAACAGGGCCCGTCACAGCCCGTCTAAGGGCTTCAAGATCGTCAGATAAGTGTCACCCAAAATTTGTCTGTCAAAATATCTTAGATATTACAAATTTTTTGACAAGAAAGAAGTGTAATTTTATAATGAAAATGATGAAAGAAGGGTTATAAAAAAAAATATCCATCACAAAATAATAAAATATACATATTCGATGTTGTATAGTACCTCGTGTATTAACATTTGATATTAAAATCTCAGTTTATGACTTTTTAACGGATGTAAATTGTAGTCAAATTAAATAACATAGGGAGCACTGCTTTTACAGTGTAGCTTGAGATTTCATCATTAATGGATGGATTTACTTTAATATCCAACACAACAAACTCATAATCACGCATGTGCATGGTGCTATAAGATAGATTCTATAAAATCTTAATCGATGGCCCACGAATTGCAGTGCGCACCAATCAGACTGATATTTCAAAATAAGAGAGGAGAAACACTTTGTAAGATGCTATGACAACTGAAAATCGTATCTCAAATGTCTATTTACCCTCTTGGTACTCTATAGCCAAAATTTGTTATGCAAGAGAGATAAATTGGTGGACTTCATTTTGGGATTTATTGCTAGTACGAAGTGGTCTGCCATGCATTCTATTGAATTCCCATTGATTGTGACTCTAGAATAAATCTAGCTTACCAGATTTACTTCCAAGTCTTTTTTGTTCTCTGCAATAGTAGATGCACTGTTGAGGAGCAAACACACTAGCTATAGCCATGATGATCCTTCCACTTTTTTATTTATAAGTTCTCTACTATTCCTTTTATTTGGTTGTACAATATTTTTATTTTTGCATCACTTTACGTTAAATAGTTTCATTTTCTCTCGACACAACAAAATTACAGATGTTATCATCTATGAAATAAGAACTTGATGAAAGTAGCGTTTGTGTTTTACAAATCTGTGCTTTGAAATTTCATCATGATTATCATTTCCTTGTTGGACGTTTCTAGGTAAGGGATGATAATTGGGCACATATATAAGCCTTTTTCTTTTTCTTTCTCTACACTCTTCTATAATGATGATGATCTAATTTCACTACGAATCAATTGAGGCCTCTTCAGCTTATCCACTAGAGGCCTTACAATGGCTTCTCCTTTCATGCAAAATAATTCAATAAAGTCATAATTGTTTGAGATGAGTGCCATTGCTACAATGACTATTCATCCCTTTCCTTTCCGATAAAATTTTATGGGATGAGTTTAACCAACGTAAAATACTATAAATAAACCATACAGTATGACACTCCTAGTTTCTCATGCAAATTGCATAGATGTCTAGTTTAAGGTTACATGGAGGGTGTTTTTGGGTTTTTTTCTATAGTCAACATACTAAACCAACCACTTATGGATCCCTTTTAATGGGTTTCAAGCGGGAATTTGAGAAGGGGTGTAATGGTGAGAATTTACAAGATCCCTTGCTACATAAGTAAAGTACCCATGGTTATAAACATATAAATAAGATCAACAAGATTTTAAATTTTGGAAAATTTAATAGAAAATTTGTAAATATTATTTTTGGCACTATAATTATAGTTATTGGACCTATGCAACTTGGCGTATGTGTAAGTATTTTTTTCCTACAATTCATATTTTTATTGGTTATATCATTCACCTATTATAGTTAGTTAATCTGGTTGTTGATACAAAAATATAAAATGGGTTTTTGGTCTTCATGTACATTTATTTATTGTGTTTTTAGTCCTCTTGGCTTAAGCCTTTTGCTTGTGGATAAAATTGCATTGTGGTTCTGAATCATAGCCTATGAGGCCCATGATCTCATCCACCACAGGGAAAATGTTCCTAAAGGAAACCTTGTATAGCTTCTCACTCCTTAACAAATGGGCTTTCAATGGCTTTATGACATTTCTGACCTCCATATACATGAATTCCTCTAACAACAAAGAAGTAGTGGTAAAGCAAGGACATTATAATAGTTTGATTTTTTAGTAAAATTTCTAATATGGGTTAAAAATCCTTAGGTAGGCTAGTATGGGTTCAGTATTGAATCCTTATAACTATGTATGAAGTCTTGTTCTCAATATTTACCCATTCACAATGAATCTATATCCTCTAAATTCTGAATGGTAGGATAATAAAATTTATACAATGTTTTCTCAAATTTGATGTGATTAAAATTTCCCATAGCAAATGTCACAAATTTCACTCCTCTTTACTATAGTGTTGTTGCTGATGAAAGATGAATGATGACTTTGTTGTTACTACACCAACATAATGCAAATAAAAATTTCCAGATGAAAGCCATGAACACACCATCTTCGTTATTTACATTAATCTCAATGTTTGTAGATGATTTAAACTCATAGAAGGTAACATGATTATGTTATAAAGAAAATTAACTATATGTTTTTCACCTAAATATTTGAACTGGTAAATTTTTTTTTCCAAAATTTATAAATGGAGAAAACTTTCTCCATATTGATTAAGCATGCCTTTCATATTTTACTTTGAAAAATTATTCCATTTGATAACCTATTTTCAAATGAACATGGGAATTCGATTTTCCATTTTGAGGATGGCTATCGAGATAGTGAACAATAGAGGACTCTTTTTTTTGGGGTAAAATATTTTCTCAGTAATGTGGATGTTTTCTAAAGCATTAGTAGAGTGAAAATTAGAGTCAAGAGTGTCCAAAAGATATATGACATCCCTTATAGCCTACAGGTATGTATAACCATAAAGTTTTATCATGTTCTTAGCCTCTTTTAGTTGAGTTTTTAGGATCGATTATCCATAACATATTTTTTTAATATTCAAACAACATGGTGCATAAACAACACATATGCGTTAATAAATTACAAATTTGAAACTCTTTTTCTTTGCATGTGAAACTTCATTATCTTACATAAAATGTCTAATCTTGGAGTCTTATTGGGGCTTCTTAGTCTTCCCTGTAATTTTGATAAATTTCTAAATTTGGAGTCTTGTTAGGGGCTTTTTGGTCTTCCTTTTAATTTTAAAAACTTTATTCATTAGAGTATCTAAATTTGTAGTTTTGTTTCAGAATACTCCAACATCGAGAAAGACTATTAAAATTGAAATTTTTTAAAATAAAATTAGAGTCTTGTTGGTGGCTTCTTGGTCTTGCTTATAATATTAAAAACATTATTCATTAGACTATCTAAATTTGTAGTTTTGTTTTTTGAGGATTACTCCATCATCGAGAAAGACCATTAAAAATTTAATTTGTTAAAATTAAAAAAATGTTAGTTTATTTAGCATAAGTTTTAGGGATGAAAATTTAAAAATATTATTTTATTTAACATACTTTGAATTATGTGTGTACTTCATTTACCTTTTTCTATCGAAGTGCAACTATTTTTACATCCCTTCATTATGTAAGGGTTGGAGGAACAAATACCCTTTTACATAAAATTAAGACTAGACCTTCAAATTTGATCACTACATGTAATGTTCAAACACTCTCCTCCTAACTAAAATAAATTCAGGGCATTTCATTTTCATTATTTGGCAATCCCATTTGCAAACCACTGGTCCTGATCAAGCCCATAGAAAGTACATTCAAGACGAGAGAGACTAGATATAAACCCAAATCCCTAAAATATGAGAAAACTCATTTATCCTATATTTATAGATTATTTGAATTAAAACTTGGAAAGCATGAGCCATGAAACCACCTGAAACCCATTTATCACTAAGAAAGAGCATGGATTTAAAAACTAAAAAGATAATGCATAAATAAATCCTCTCAGTAGAAAAATTTCTCTTTAACTCTAATATGATCCTCAATAAAACCATAGTACATGAAAATGTAAAGGTAATACCAAGAAAATATAACATAGACCCATCATAAGTCTCAAATAAATTTTAATGAAAAAATAATAAATAAGACAAAGGGGGGAGTTCCCTTCCATGGCAATATGAAGTTATTTTCCTAGAAAATTGGAGGATTGGGATCATTTAAATAAATGGATGTTGTTTAAGAGGATATGTTAAATAAATTATCTATCCATTATTTTTATAAAAAATACTAAGCTTTTATAGGAAACTTGTATGGCCAAATGTATACTTAAATATAAAATAAATGATTGCAAAGCTATAAATTTTGTATACAACTTTGGTGGTTATTTATTATTTTTTTCAGAGTACAATCTATAGAGTTATCATGGAGGAACACAATCTTTTGATGAATCTAAATTCCAAAAGATTAAATAAAAGTGAAATACTATTATAACCAATATATTCTCTCTTATCAACCCTATCCTTAAGATAATAATTTGATTAATTCTTTCTTTTTTCCAGATCAAAGCCCTCATGATAGTTTCATCATTATAGGGGATTTTAATTATATTATCAAAAATAGTGAGAAAAGAGGATGGGGGTAAAAAATAGTATTTTCATAGACTTTGTATGAAAAAACAACCTATGGAATGTTCAATCAAAATCATCCTCTCTTGGAAAAATAGATAGCATTTCAACCCTTAAAAAAATCATGTTTGAGTTCATGTGCCTCAAAAATCCTAATATCATACATAATGTGATTCAATTTTTAAATGGAACTTTCCCATGTAACAACTCTAAAATATTTTCTTTATCTTATAATTTGAAAAGAATTAAACTTTGTTATAAGTATTTTAACAAAAATAATTCTAGTAACATTTATAGAGAAAAATTAAGGATAAAAAATGGCATTGAAAATTTTGAATAAAATCATCTCTCAATCGAGTCATGACCAAATACCTCTACTTCATGAAAAAGAGAATTTGCAAAAACATCAAGACAACTTTGAAAAATAAGAGGACTTTTTTTTTTTTTTTTTTAGTATAAAATAACAGAGAACTTCCTAAATGAGGGAGATAAAAAATAAAAAATAATAATTTCATCAGAAGACAATAGTGTATAGAAAGTCTAATAGAGTTACAAATATTAAGCAAAAAATATGAACAACTTATTGAGGACCTCTAAGTTATTTTTAAGGAAGTTGTCAACTATAACATATAAATATTATTTGAGAATCATATAAATAAAGGTAGATTTTAGTATAATTTTTAAATTTTCTTGCCTTAATTTATAATTCTAATAATAAGGCTTTGATGGGCCTTTTCCAAAAGAATAAATCCACATTGTCCCTTAGATGTTGGATAGGGACAAACTTTCTTGGACCCAAAGGTTTTCCTCCTTGTTTCTATAATTATATAATAAAAAGTAAAAAGAGGGTTTTGAAAGGGACTTCACCCCTATAAAATTGAGAAAATATAAATCAATAAAATCTCACAAGAAATACCTCTTCTAAAAAAAATCAGAACATGTCACAGACAAGATATTCAATATTTTGTGGCCCTTCTTAACAAGACCTTTCCTAATTTTACTAAAAACAATCCATTCCCCTTTATACCCTAAATCTGGATGGATGGAATGGAAAATTCTATTAAACCAATGAATTGAGATTTCACCATTATAGTACAAGTTGTTTAACCTACTCCTCGAACAACAAATGGATCTAGTTGTTTTATTTCATTTCCAATGTTAGTTTATTGAATGATATTCACTAGTGTAGAATTTTATTATATGGTTATTCAATTTTATTTAGGCATTTAAATGTCTAAGTCTGAGTCTAATTCCTCACTCTCATTACAACTCAAGACTTTAACCCTTAAATATTCCTCTAGAGCATCCTTCCTATAAGACATCCCTTGTTTTCACTTAATAAAATGGAAATTTATAACTCAGTACTAATTTTGAAACATCTACATCTGAAGATAATATACTCATAGTTTAGGGATTACATCCATTTATGGTAATTAATTTTCAAATCAACTTGGATCAAAAGGTATGTTGAAATATATACATTAGAGAATATTTAGGAAAAGTTTGAATGCCTTAGATTCTTTTTTGAAGAATATGTTAATAGATATTGACCTAAGGAATTGCATATAACTTTTAATATGTATTTAGACCAGAACTAAAATGCTAAATGAGGTAATCTATCCTAAATAGGTTAAATATTAAATGATTCCATAAGCAGATTAAATGATGTGAAAAATGGCTTGAAAAGTAGCAAATGCTCATTCTTACATCAGATTTGATTTTTTTAAATCATATAATTATCCTCTTTACAATAAAAAATGATAACAAAGAATCATTTAGCATAGGGACAAATTTATACATTGCATTTACTTTGAGGTCTCTTGTTATCCTAAATCCATTTGTGGAACTCCAAAAAACTGGGAAAAATATGCTAAAATGGCATATACCTCCTTTCGAATTGAAATGAAATTTCACTTCTAGAAATTCTTTGAGCTCTTATCCTTCAAACTAAATTGATGGATATTAATTTTTGGAGATAATTGGCTTCATTTAGGGGTGATTAGTCCTAGATATTACCTCTAAAAAGGTGTTCTTTCCTATTGGATGTTCCCCTCTATTAGTAATTAGTGAATATGCCTTTGGAACATCATTTACTTTGGACACGTTTGGATCTAAAGTACCAAAACCTAAAGGTGTCATTATATTACCCACTAATCCATATTTATCCTCTACCCTTCCCCTATAGTCACAAACCCTCAACCCATCCCTATTTTTACACTTGTTGTTGCACGCTTTCAGATGTCATCCTAAGATTTATTTTATGATATTATTAAGAAGGATGTTTGTGAGACTTATAATGATTCCATTCACTTTAAGAAGATGTTAAAATATTTCATCTACACTTTCATCACTCTTATCCACAAAAACATTAATGCTAACTCTATGGATATTTTTAGGTGATTTTATTTGTGTAATACAAATTAAAAGTTATTACTAAGGCCATGACTTTGATAATGAAAACTCTTATTACCTTGATCATAACTCCCTATTAATGTGGTTTTATTGAAGGAAAATAGATCCATGGTTTAATTATTATGATGAATTAGTTATTTAACTTAGCTAATCTTGAGAAGGTACTTACTATGGTTATCAAGCTACATATTAGTAAATCCTACTATAGACTTGATTGAAATTTTTTAATAAAAATCATGATAAAGTTTGGTTTCTTACAATAAAGGCACAAAGGACCCACAATTTAAGGGGAAATCATATAGGCCATCTAAGAATTAGGAAATGACTTCAAAATAATGTCTTATACATTTAAAAATTATTTGTTGATGATACTATTTTGGTCAATCTCTAAATGATGTATGATGCTAATAATTTTAAAATAATAACTAGTCTCTACCAATAGGTTTTTGTCATAGTCATAATTCTACAAATTATGACATATTCTTCTTAAATACTTTAATTATTAATCAATCTCACATCTATAGAATCCTTGGTTTCCCAATAAATTATTTTCTCAATAAATATTTAGGGAATCAAATTTTTGAAGAAATTTCTAAAACATATTTATTCGAGGATATTATTTCTATATTTCAAAATAGGTTTCCCACTTAGAAAGGGATATGAATCCATTGATTAGGGTAAATTTAACTTATTCAAGTTGTCGCCTGAAATTTTAATGTATATGATGTCCATTATGAAATCTAAAAAATGTCTAAAACAAACTCAATTCTATTATGAAAAGGTTCATATGGAATTGTGATAGGAATAAAAATTAGTGAAATAACAAGGGGTAATAAAACTAAAATTTAAAGGAGGTTGTGGTAGTATAAAATTATCTTAGATTAAGATTCTATAGACACATAAAATTAACCATTAAGTGTTTGATAATGTTTATTATTGGCATCATTACCCTTACATAGTCTATTTGCCATTTTGCTAATTTGTACTATATAAGAAATCGTTCATTATCTTGTAAGTGCTAAAATATCATACCAACATCCCTATTTCAACTAAATTCATCCCTATTCAACCCATAGTCTCTAGTTTGACCTGTCCTAATATCTTATGCTATTTTAGGATAAGTTTGCACTAGCAAGGTATGGTCGTACTATGACCTTATCACCTAGTGTGCCTTTGTCTCCCACTCACCAGTTATAATTTTTTTTAATTGATATTTTTAACAATGGTTCTCCCACAAACTTGGTAAATTCAATGAAAATATCCTAAATATTATCATATAAAATCACATCAAGGATAGTCATTATTCTATCATGGTATCTCTCCCACAATGTCATTGCACACCAAGTAAAATAACACTATTTCTTACTATTTCAACTTTGCATCATTATAAGAGTCAATATCTAAGATTGAATATTATTTATTGTAAATCAAGTGCATCTATTGTCAAGCTTTTCAATGAATCAGCTATCTAAATTCATTTTAATTGTATAATCATGGACCACATTATCACTATACGAGGAATAAATGCATCAATCTGAGACCCATTTGGGCTATGTAGGCTATGGTCTATTAGAAATGGTTTTAAATCATCGATCGGCTATTATTACTAACACTTTTTTAATCCCCTTTTATAATCTAGTCATTTTGTAGTGTGCATGAATAAAGTTTTTTCATTTGCAAGTCTTTCGTATAAATAGTTTCAGAGGCCAAGAACAATAAAGTAAGAACACAACCAACTAGGATGTGACCAAATTCAATAGAAAATGTTGTAGTACACCCCTATCCACCTCCTACAGACTTGTCCCAATAGATTAAAAGTTATTATTTTATAACATGACTATGTTTTCATTTAATTTCATATATTGTTTATGGAAGTTTTCACATCCTTAGGCCTTTTTACTATTTTAACAAATTTTTTATTTTAGGAAATTATATATTTTACTATATTTTAATATTAAATCAGTACATATGAGAGTTTCTATTTCAATAGTTTAATTACACTAGTTCAAGACAACATAAATTATAAGGGTTAAACATTCTAGTCAACCCAATATTTTTATAGCATTGAGTATTATTTTTTATTCTGGTCTCTCCCTATGTGATAAATATAGGACTTTTAATTTCACCTTCCTTTAGCGGTTTGGAATTTAGAATTTACCTCATTAGGTGTGAATCGCAGTCAATTCAGCCCCCCATAAAGTGGACCAAACTTATTATATCAAAGATCTAGTTGGGACTTTGTAAGCAAATGACGAAACCATTATAGACTTTATATATGCATTCAAATCCACTACTCTCTTTCAACACTGCTTGTTACTTAGAATCACTTGTTCATATGCTGTACACAACAAGGTAATTTTTATGTTAAAAGTCCACCACAGATCGAGAACATATATATCAAAGAAGCTGGTATGTCTATTAGCCATGAAATTCAAGTCTCCTATTACTTACGTAACTGACCAACAATGGACTCACTCTTATTTTTTACCACCAACAGTTTCGAAAAGGCTGTCTCCACAGTGGTATTATTCAGGAATCTAATTTATCTATAAAATGCATCTCCAATTAGCAATGCCGCATTCTCTTTTTGAAATTTCATTGTATTGTAAAAGTATAATCAAGAAAAATAATGGATAATTTCAGAGGGATTAAAATTGAGCAAAATCTGTAAGATTGTCGTTTATTTCCTCAAGTTCTCATTCCTTCCAATAGTTCTCAGAGGGAACCGACCACAACAAGACTCCATAACGTCACGAAAGAACAAAACATGCATTGAACAAGAATTACACGAGTGCGGATCCATTTTGTTCAGAGGATTTGGCAAATGACTTCAACGGTCTTGTGGAAGCGTTTGGATGGGAAGAGCCAACGTACAAAGGCCTTGTCTCCAGAAATAACATGCCCCGTAAAATAATATTGTTGGCAGAGTGTAGTCTACTAACGAAGCTCCTCTCCATCAACACGTCTCCTTCCACCATGAAATGGCACTGGTAAATAATTACATGATATTTTTACATCAATCTTTTGCTATGGACGTACATGTAGATGGTTGCAGGGTGGAAAACGGAGGTGGGAAGTTGCAGTGGATGGAAGAGGGGAGTGCAAACCTAGTTGCAGGGCCAATGCCCACGACTATATTCGTACGGCTACATATGGAAAGGCTGAAGCGAGACTCAACTGGCTAATATGGAGCCGGATCTAGCATTCCGAGCGGAGAAATGGTGGAGAGTGGGAGAATACTGAATGAGGAAAGTGTAGATGTGAAATGGAAAGCAGGGGATGTGCTACTCATTGATAACTTGTCTGTGATTCATGCATGTAGGCCTTCCAAACCTCTTCTGAAAGTTAAAGTGAAACAATAACAACTCATAGAGTTCATTGAAATAAGGGAGAGAGACAAAAACAAGTTAATCGCATCTACATGTTGAGAGGATTTTTGGGAATGTGAGGCCTAAATTTTATAACTTTTTTAATGAAAAGAAAGATGAAATTTTGTTTTATTATAATTATATATATAAATAATTCAATAATATTTATTTAAATTAATTGATATATAATCTCAAATTTATATCTAAAATTTTGCGTTATTATTACATTACATCTCTCATGTGTGTGTGTGTATGTATGTATGTATATATGTATGTATGTATGTATATATATAAACAATTTTTTTAATATATAATTATTCTAATTCATTAATATTTATTTTAATTAAATGATATGCAATCTTAAATATATACCTAAAATTTTGTACTATTATTACTACATTATATCTCATTCACTTTTATATATACTTAAAATTTGTAAAAATTAATGTTAATATTTAGTTCACTCATATGGATTTTCATATTACTTGCCAAATATCACATATCCTATATCCACAATAAAAAGTCAGTAACCTATTAATTTTATATTTCTGACATGTATAAAATTTCAAAACAACATGTAAACATAAAAAATGTAGATGTCATGTTCAAAATATATAATGTGAGAGTATACATTTACTTTATCATAATTTTCAATTTTGAAAGTAACAAAAATATGTGTTATTCCAAGACATTAAATTTGAATATTTTTTATTTGTTTCTCATTAGACCTTGATTAATACTATAGTGTAAGTCCTTGCATAATAGAGCATAACATATAAGGTTCACCAAAATATTAAATGCATATTAAAAAAATTTGAATAAAAAATTATAATATAAATTTAATTGATCTTGTTAATACAATTATATATAGATAAAACCAATCTGAATAAGATTACATGAACCAATAAGATGTACGTCTACAAATCATAATATATTTTGAGATTTTAATTATCACATAATGGTTTGACTTTTAAGAAGGTTCTATAATGACACATTGCATGGTAATTTTTTTTTTTAGAACTATACTAACACATCATCGCCTATAAAAATTATAATTAAATAATATCCACCCTGAGTTAACTATGGTGTAAATTTTAAGTGTTGGCATAGAAAATTTTATGTGCCAAATGTGTGCCAAGTCTACTTGCACCAATTATTGTGCCTCTCCCTTATTATAATTTAACATTATATTTGATATAGTTTTAATGTAGATAATAAAATTTGATTTATATGGCATCTCAATCTTGTATACTTGATAAATACCTATTAGGGATCTACCCTTAGGATTTAGACCTCCTTGATGTCAAAAGGCTCATATTTTTTATATTAATATGCCTAACTATATATTTTATGGTTCAACCCTATCCTTATGATGATCTATATCTTTTATACCCTAAAAAAATATAAAAGTTGATATATCCTTCACTGTCAATTTTAGATTTTCAAAACATTCTTATATTTCTAGACATTTATGTCTCATATATTGATGCAACATAAGTGTCCAAATTTGTATCTAGTGTTTTTACCTAAAATGTCTTCCAATTTTGAAATCTTTTGAATCTTAGGGGTCAGATCATTTAATTTAATTAATCCTTCAATGATATATTTTTAAGAGGTGTGGTATAGATACAAAATAAAAGTCATTTATTATAACTAAGGTCATATTCAAAAGCTTCCCAAGAAGATATCTAGTAAAGAACTTTCAATTATTCAAAATTATCCTAATTGTCCCTCTGTCCTGCTCACCAAAATTAGAACAAATACTTGGTCAAAATTGAGGGGCCAAAAAGAATGCTAAATATCAAGCACATAATCTAAATTTACTTCTCAATAAGATCATTCAAAGTGAATAGGAGCTCAAAAACATTCATGTCCATTGACTAGAAAGTTATCCAAGTTGATTGTAATGAATGATTTATGGGAAAATATAGAAATAAAAAAAACTCTAAAAATAATATATCAAAAAAAAATTATATTTTGATTGTAGATAGGAATGTTACAAGTGGACAAAAGTTTAGTAACATTTGAGTCCATTAATCACACACTTATTTTAGTTGATTATGATGAAAATAATGTGCCTCATATCCCTGTTGCTCTTGAATAATATGAGATATATTAATTTGGATTGTGTCAATCAAAATTATTTGGTTCTCTTCTTTATTTTTTGAATCCTGAAGGTTTGTTTGAAAAATTATAAACCTTTAAGAAATAAAGTAGTGAAATGGGCTAAGCTCACCTCAGTCAACCCCTTGATGATTGTATATATATATATATATATATATATATATATATATATATATGAAATGGTATATAAAATAATTTTGATGTGTATTTATAGGTGAGTATTTTGACTATTACCTTTATAGGAGGAAGAATTTAACTTGAGTATGTAAAACACAATTTTTTCCTTTAGAGGATACTCCAATTGTGTAGGGCACTCAAATTTAGTGCACCCCCAAAAAATATATTAAGTAGTAATTTATACATTTTAATAAAGTTAAACTTTAAAAATTGTAAAATTTTAAAGTGATCAATGAAGGAGACACCTATACGAAGATGAAACCTTTTTTTTTAAACTTGTAACTAATACTGGAGAGCAATGCCTCCTTGTTGAACAACATGTAGAATTTAAAACCATGTAAAATTGAGAGTTCTCAAATCCCACTTTTAAATAAATAATAAATCTTCTATGTTGGAAAAATGCATTATTCCAACTCTCATTAATATGAAGTACTACCTAATGTACAAATCGAAAAAGATGAAAGCATGATGGATTCCTTAGAAGTTATTCTATGTCTATTCAATGTCACTAAATTTTAATATACATATATTTTAATATAAGAAGGAACTACACAATGGATTTATTAGAAGTGATAATAAAGTCATTGAGTGTCACTAAACTTGAACGTACATTCCCCACAATTGATTTGAATCTTAATGTAAACTAAGGAAATATTAGATTGAGTAAACTTAACTTATGTATAGTTCTTTGAACCCTCATCAATACAAAAGGTCTAATGGATAGAGTGGTAGAATAGAGATGAATAAACCTTAAAAAAAAATAATACCACATAATGTTTGTCAACTTTGAAGATTAAGAACACAATGATCAAGACAAACATATAAGATAATCTGCCAAACTAATTATAAAAACATTTGAATAATAAACCTCTAAGGAAATTTAAAAGAAACATAAATATCTACATTAAAAAATTTCTAGACGCTGAAGGTTTCAGTGGTTAGATCACCCATTCTCAACATTCATAAGATTAAAAAAGTCAAAACATGGGAGATAGGCACTTTTACACAACATATCAACAAGGCACAAAATACATAAAGTAAAATAATCCGTCCATTTTCACCACCTTCAATCCAATGCATTCTGAAAAAAAAGATCTCCCAAAAAATAAGGATGTTAAAATTCATAGCAAGAGAAAAGTCAATCATCTAGGGAGAAGCCTTGGCAAAAATCTTAAATATGTTAATATTAAGGAGTTGTATAGTTCAATACATTTCTTATTGGCACACTTTTGGAGATAAAAGTGTTATTTTTTATTTTTTAGGGTGAGGGATTAACCATTCAAAAAAATTATCAATAAAAAGTTGCACACTATGAAAAACTTTTTTTTTTTGGGATAATAGCTTTAAATTTTTAGATTTTCATTATTATAATTAATGTTTAAAAGTGTAATATTTTTTAAATGTCATGACATTCTCTTATTTTTTTAATTAATTCAATTCAATGTTTCATAAGAATATGATGATTTATTTACAATTCCTAACTTTATTTTATCATTTACAAGTAGATGTATCAAATTTAATGTGTGTGGCTCTTAATAATATAATAAAATATAACTATAATTAATTTATTGAAAATATTATTTCATCATCGTCATCGTCATCGTCATCATCATCATCATCATCATCATCATCATCATTATCATCATCATCGTCGTCGTCGTCGTCGTCGTCGTCATCGTCATCATCATCGTCGTCATCGTCGTCATCATCATCTGGGTATTTTCTATTATGTTAATAAATATATTTATTTTATAAAATATTAATGTAAATTTGAAGTGCATATCTTTTTAAGATTTAAATTAATTAAAAGATTAATTTATTTACATGTGATTTAATTTTTTTGATTGTAATATAGATGTTAATATTTATTTTTAATTAAAATTTATTTATATTATATTTTTGTGAACTCTTACTCTTTCCTACTTGTTTTAATGTTAAATTTGGTTTAATATTTTTAAAAATTATATGAAGTTATCAAGACTAAGCATTGAACATACTCTTTTATGGTTTCAAAAACTTGAATTTGTTATAACTAAATCTATTTTTTTTATTGCATTAATTTTATTCCATACTATTTAATCTAATAACCCTAGTTTGATTTTTATCCTATGTTCCATATAATTTCAAATTTGGATTTGTTTGATCCCAACCCCCATATCCCTTAAAATTTTTCAAATATTATTACAAGTGTACTTGTGAGGGAACAGTTAAGATGAGTTTTTTTCCAATACTTACGAATTTTTCTTTGAATGTCATATAAAGATTATTAAAGTATTTATAAATAATAAATTTAATGAATTTTATAGTGTGGATTATGTTGTAACCCCTATTTTTTTTTTCTCATTAAAATGTCTAAAGGGATTCATGAAAGCATATTTTAAAAATACATGTTTAAGTGTTATTAAATATTTAGGTATGTTCTTATATTTGTAATTTACTTCAAATATTTACATGAACAAATGATTATGGACATAAAAATTATATGTCTAACCCCTCTTTTTCATTCAAACAAAAATGAGAGGTAAAGTGAATAATTTTCTTGCTCCTTAGTGGGCGTTACACTCACTCACTCCCAAAAACACACATACAAATTAAATATTCTAATATACAAAGTAAAATTATATTTTTATAAATGTTTAAAAATGATACAAAGATTCATATAAAAATACACACTTACTCCTACATCTTATGAAGAATAGAAACACTTTCTCTAATTATTAGATTACATTAGCATACATATTGAATTAAACTATTTTAAGCCCTTGGATATGTTATCTTTCTCTATATTTTTTATAAGCTAAACTTAGACTCTCTCTACTCTCATGTTCTATATAGTTTGAAACATCCTTTTCCAAATTTTTTGAATGATCTAATTAACTTCAATCTCATCTACAAAACTGATTTGAATCTTTAATGGCATGAAGTTGACATATTTCAACCCTCTTCAATCTTTTTCTATGTTGGAAAATGGTCTTAATACCAATAGTTATTCTCCTCATTCATCATGCATAATGAATGGCACTAGTTATTATATTTTGGTGTATATGTAAACACTAGTTAATGCATAATAGTAGTTTCTAAATAATTGCATTTAAATTAAGCAATAATTTTGTCACCATCCCAATAAAATCTTAATCTAACTAATGTAATATGACCAAAACCATCCCTCCTTGACTTTCCTATCTTTTTAGCCTGTTGATTATGTTTTATGGCTTGTTTATGATCTTTCCCCATGCACAACATTTTGTCAAATATTATGAAAATTTGAAAACCCAAAACAAATATGAAAAAGTGTGCATAAAAACTCAAAACCAATTTTTTTGTATGATTCAATATTATTTATGAAATCAGATGCTCCTACATTAAAATCCTCAATAGCTGTTTCATGTTTGGAATATTTAGATACACTAATCCAAGTTACATATTCAATACTTTATTCTTCTACTTAACCAAGTACTACATGTACTCTCCATCTCTTTTATTCTTATTGATTATTAAATCCAATATTAACTATAATTCCATTATTTTTTAATCAATGTTTATTTTCTTCCAATCTAAAATTTATCATTCACCACTACCTTATCCCTTGAACTAATCAGACAAAGCTTATACATTAAAAAAAGGTGATCTATCCAAAATAGAATAGCTCAATCTCATACGTATTCATTGAGAATATTCTCATAAATCTAGAAGTTCAAATTCTTCTTCCACTTGAGCATGATATATTTTCTACTGGGAAACTCTCCTTATTTAAATACTCCAAAACTAAGTCACCAAATTGAAAATAATATTGTCTTCTTTTCTGACCAACATGATTTTTGTATTTCATACTACTCTATGTAGACACCTAATTTTGATATAAGATAAATTTTTATTGGGTGTTTTTAATAATTTTTTCAACTTGAACCATGTGAACATATTTGTCTATTTTTTGGTATACTTTCCTCTTATGTTGGGTCATATATCATCATCCCCTAACATAGATATTTATAATGAAATAATGTTCTTTTTGAGTAATGATAATATATCTATTCAATATAAAATTTATGAAAATGCACATAAATATTATTTATTTTCCATTATATGACCCCAAATATACTTTGAAAGTTGAAAACATTGTTTCTAAGTGTTTTCGTAATTTATAAATCAAATATATGACTACCCCTAAATTTTAGGTCATTCTTTAGATTTTTTGTATTTTTTTACTATATTTTAAAATCAAAGCATGTTTTATTCCCTTAAGAAGCCAATGTATACAACTTTACCCTTAGTCATTTGAGTATTTATTCTTCTTATTGAATCCTTATTTAGGTTGATTATTTCATGGTTATTATCAATAGGTCATCATGATTTATGAATGTGTGTGTGTATTGATTAAATTATGTTATCATTCATTTAGTTCTAAATCCTATATCAAAATAAATTCATACTAGGTGTTTTACCATATATATATATATATATATATATATATATATATATATATATATATATTAATGTTGTATGATTATAGGTGTGAAGCTATATAGATATAAAAAACCTAAATGTATAAAATAATAAAATATTATAATTTTAAAAATTGATAAATATGGAGAATCTCTATTTTTAAAAAATAAAAAGATATATACTTACCTCATGCAAAATTTTATGTTAACAATTTTAGATATATGGAAGTGGAAATCTTCAAAATATGTTACCTACACATGTTTAGTATCAATAATAAAATTGAAAACTAATTCTGTGCAAGATCATTGTAAGTAGATAATAATGTGGCAACGTTCATGTTTATTGACCTTGGATTCATATCGGTTTACTATAAAAAAATGGCAAATATGAATATATATAAATAAATATAACTTTGATGAAGATAAATTATAAATAGGATCAGAGAGTGCTTCTAGATAAGACAATTATAGGAAAATATTAAGTAGTCAAATGCATGTGATCATTCAAGTCCATTGATCATGGACTTGTCCTAATTTATAATCATGAAAAATTAATTGTTTTTAATTTTTCATGAGTGTCTACTAAATAATATGAGATATCAAATTTATATTATGTATAGATACATACAACATTAAAAACATAGATCCATCACAATAATGGCCACGCACAATGAGATCTTCTTTATTTTTAAGAATATATTAGTAAACTTTTCAAATATATGTAGTTTTCAATCCAATAATAAGAGGGTTATTGTTAACTATAAAAATATATATCAAAAGCCTTGAACATTAGTCATTGCAAAAATAGAAAACATATAAATATTTCAACCATTGAATCCAAATATTTTATCCTAAGTAAAATTCAATCTTTTAGGAGAAAGGATCACCCTAACTTTTAGATAAGGTTGATGTGCGTGAGACTTGATACACTGTTATTGTGAATAGTAGACAACAAAATACAATAATTGTGACTCATTGAATATGCCAAAGGAGTTAATCCTAAAAATCTACACCAAAGTATCTAGCAATATTTTTCACTACAACAAAAAGCCAATAATCTCATTCCACTTGAAAATGGTAGCATAAGATTTTTTCAAAAATTATAATATAATAAACCTATTTTCTATGTAACAGGGTTTGATTGAAAAAATAAGAAAAAGATAACATCATTAATTGAAAATAAGTTTACATTGTTAAGAAATTATTTTTTAATTAACAGAAGGCAAGCCAAATATTAATTTTTTAAATTTATTTTTTATTCAAACTATGTCCCAAGATTTACATTTGTAAAATTCCAAACTATGATTAAATGATGAAAATTCATTAATAATAAACATAAAACCTATATAACATGCCTTCAAAATAATAGTAAATTAAACTATCATGAAAATCATATCACTTGTGAAATCCACCATAAAAATTGGATTGTGGGGGAAGATGATGAGAATTATAAGACATGGCCCATTTCAAGAGGCAGCATTTCTTGTATGCATTATTTGGTTTCGTTCAAGGAGTATTCAACTAAAATAATAGGTATTATGTGCATTCACACTCTTTAAAATGTTGACAAAGATAACCTTATTCATTAGGAATGTTTGTTGAATTCGAAAAGTTAAGTTTTCATGTTTAAATTACAAATATAATTGGATTATAATCAACTTAAACATTGCATCGTGATGAAAAGGAAATAAATTAATAGAGTATAACTTTATTATTTATATTTATATGGAAACTAAGGAAAAGGATCAAAAAATTGTGGATGAAAAGGTATATAATGAAGAATCATTTTATTCATTCCATAATTAAATACCTCTTGATCTTACTGCTCGCAATCTTTTTTTTTTATCTCTTATATTTTTATGTGGATTTGTAATTATAACAGAAACAATAAAAGGTATTTTTATGTCTTCCTCCTCATTGCAAAGGTCATGATGTGTGATGCACACATCATGAGGCTACCACTCCAAGTTCATGGATATGTGGTGGGGGTGGAGGCAATAAGAGAAGGGATGGAGAGTTAGTGGTGACATACATGAGCTTGATTTGAATGTCTTAATGTAGAGAATTTGATGATGGATTTTTGCATCTCATTTGTATATTAAATTCAATTTATGTCATTATCAAGGTCAAATATAACTTACAAAATGAACATACAATTCTTTTGCACACATTTTAAATTGTATGCACACATTTTAATTTGTAATAGGAAGTTTTGACAAAACTATGTTTCTTCCACTTTATGTCAACGAATACATTTTTCTCCATTTAAATTTGTAAATTTCAAATATTTTAAAACTTTTATGGAGGAGGAATGATATAATCACATTTTTCAATAGTGTTTTGCATCATTGTTCAAGATTTTTAAAAATCACTAAATTTTAATGTGACACATTTTACAATATATTGGAAAATTAACTTTTGAATGATAATTAATATTTAAATTAAATTATTTATATTTATAGTACTTTAATAAATGAATAAAATTAAATTTTATTATATAAAAATTTAATTTATTAATTTTAATATTTGTAAAATAGATAATAAATATTATCTTAAAAAATATTTAAATTATTATTATTATTTTCAGAATATTTAATACAAAACAAATTACACATAAAATTAAATATTTGATTCTAACATTTTAATATTGAAGATCATCGAATCAATTGTTTAAAAATTATTTATTATTAATACATTTAATTGTAAGATGAACGAGTTCTTATACGTTCTAGAATACAAAAGGAATTTGAGTCCTCAAACCTCCATTAAATCAATCTGTGAATTCTATATCCCCACAATAGTCAATATTATATAGTATTGATTGATAAAAATAGAAATTAAATATTTTTATATCATTGATAAAAAATTAAAATTACATATATTCTTTATTTATTTGATTTTATAAACTTAAATTAATTGATTATAATACAAAATAAACCTAATAAATTTATATTAAAACCAATATATGACCATTTAATTATAACTCGATTTTATATAAAAAAATTTAAAACTCCTTTAATCTTCAATTTTGATCCATGTTAGATATAAATGTTTAAAGAAAAAAATATTTACGGATTGAACGAGTCAAACGTTTTAATAGCTATAAAGTATTCATCAAATAAATATCAAATGTTAACCATAGATATATTTACGCTCCCCCTAAAATTTAACCTTCCAAATCTTTTATTTGACAAGAGCAACAAAATAAAATAAATATGGCCATACCTCATATTTCACTAACGGCTGACTAAGGGTCACATTAAAACATTTTCGTCCTTTTATTCCGGTTTGTCCCAAAATATGTACAACTATATCCATAAACTCTACGAGTTTTTATTCTTTGACTTTCACTTGCAGAGTGCAACTAAAACACGGCGAGGAGGTTTGGAAGGCCTACGCGCATGCATTACTGATAAGTTATCAATGAGCCTGTTCAATGTCGCTTCAGCCTTTCCATACGTAGCCGCAGGAATATAGTTAAACCACACCTTCCGATTTCCATAGCCTTCAAAACTTCTGGTGGCAGGGATTGGCCCTGAGATTATGTTTGCACTCCCTTCTTCCATCCACTGCAACTTCCCACCTCCACCTTCGACCCACCTCCGCCTTCGACCCTGTAAGTCATGTATAACTAGTTCAGTACACTAAATAAATAGAATGATGGAATTTTCAAAAAAAAGAAAACAAAAGTTGAACATAATTTCGGCGAGCTTCATCTTGATCGTTGGTTTGCAAATGAGATTGCCAACTCTAGCCAAGGAAATAACCCAAATTGTCTTTCTTGGGGAGGAGAGTGTGAGTGAATATTCCATGCCTGTCGAGTTTTTGAACGATATTCCCAAAGTTTTGTTCCATGTGGGCAGCAACTCTGTGGCTCTTCACCACCGCCTTTCCCCACCCTCAGAAGGAGCCAACTCGCAGAAGAAGAATATTTTTGATGGAAACTCTTTGGTCTGCGTCATAATATAAGATAACTGTTAATTTAGTATAATAAACATTACGGTGCATGTACGAATTTAGCATAAGTTTGATGTCAAAGTATTATGTAATTATTTACTAGTGCCATCTCATGGTATAAGAAGATGTGTTGATGGACAGGAGCTTAGTTAGCAGACCACACTCTCCCAACAATGTTATTTCGGGAGGCGGGCCCTTTGTACGGCTGCTCTTCCCATCCAAATGCTTCCACAAAACCATTGAAGTCATTCGCCGACTTTATTCCGAATCCTCTGAAAAGAATTGCTCCGCACTCGTGTAATTCTCGCTCAATCCATGCTTTATTCTTTCCCGACGTTATGGACTCTAACACTGCCGCGATGCCTTCCCTGTGAGAATTACTGTCAGGAAGGAGGACTTTAGGAAATAAATGACCATCTTGCAGCTTTTGCTCCTCAATTTTTCCCTCCATGAAATTCTCCATTACTCTTCTTGATTAGATTCTTACAATGCAACATAAGGTTACAATGCAACATAAAGGATGCATGAATAATAGCTCAGAGGAGACGTCCTTCTTCGAAATTGTTGGTGGTCAAGAATGAGAGCGAGTCCATTGTTTGGTCGGTTACGCATGTGTAAGTAATTGTAGACTTAAATTTCATGGCTAATAGACCTATCAGATTCTTTGTTATACCTGTTATCAATCTGTGATGGTGGTGAAATTTTAACATAACTATTGCCTTGTTTTGTACGGTGCGTGAACAAGTGACTCTAACGCAATAGGCAGTGTTCAAAGAGAGGAGTGAATTAAAATGGATAACTAAAGTATAAATGGTTTGGTCATTTCCATACAAAGTCTAACGTGTACACATGCGAGTGGGATCAGAGCAAAGCGATACATGATGTATTAAAGGGATGAAACTGAATGACCCTAACTGCATTTTGATGTAGTTAGGGGATGCAATCAAGGGGGTCATTTGATAACATCATGTAATGTGCGATTCCATAATGGAGTAGGGATACTACATAATGCAATTGTTAGACTACATAATGTAGTGAAGTGACATGATAGTAGTTATTTCATAGAATGATGTAGTCTCCTAATTGCATTATGTAGTTGAATGATTAGATGATGTCATTAAATGAACATAATTAATTCGACATCTTATTTTATTTTTGGTGTCTATATCATCTTATGGTAACCATAGATGTGAGCATCGATTAAAATATATTTAATTTCAATATTTATATTTGAACTTATATCAATGTCATCATATCTCTGATTGCTTTCCCCTGAGACCTAGTTATAGTCACTCGACTACTTATTTAATGTACTTGAGTAGTGAATACCATCAGGGTGGAAAGTTTAATACGTTATATATATGAGTATCCATTTTTTTAATTGTATAGAGTTAGGGGGTGTGTTAGAAGTAATTGTCAAACTACATCTACTCTAGCCCATTGTCTATCCTCTCCAAGCTATCAACCACCATGGAGGACCTCAACATCTACCAGCTCTAACTATCAACCAACCTACAACATTTAGTTTGACATATTATTTTTGATTTTGGTGGATATATAAATCTACCTCTTTTGTGGATGCATGCATTGATTTAAATATATTCAATTCTAACATTTATGTCTAAGCTTATAACAATGTCATCTGACACCTGATTCTTGTCATCTAACACCTGGTTGTAGTTGTTTGATGGTTAGTTTAATGTACTTGAGAAAAGAATACCATCTCATCAAAAAGTTATATATATATAGACACACACACACACACACATATATATACACAGACATATATATACACACACATATATATACACACACATACACACACACACACACACACACACACACACACACACACACACACACACACACACACACACACACACACACACACACACACATATACACACACATATACATATACATATATACATACATATATACATATACATATATATATACATATACATACATATACATATACATACATATACATATACATATACATACATGTACATGTACATGTACACACACACACACACACACACACACACACACACACACACACACACACACACACACACACACACATTCATTAAATCCAATGGTCTAGAGTAAGGGGGTTTGTTGGAAGTACTAGCTAAGCCACATCTACTCTAGCCCACCATATATCCTCACCAAGTTGTCAACAACCATGGAGGACCTCAACATCTAATAGTGCCAATTATAACCCAACCTCCAACATTTAATTCATCATCTTATTTTTTATTTTGGTGGCAATATAATCTTATGATAACCATAGCCACAAACATTGATTAAAATGTATTCAATCTCAACATCTATGACTGATCTTATAATAATTTTTTATAATAATTGTACATGTGGTCGAAGGCATCAAAAGATCCATGGATGAATCTTAGGTTCCTTCATGCCATTAAAAAAACTTCAAAATCTTTGTGATAATTAGTTTGATCCACTTTATGAGTTGCCGATTGGACTCCATCCACATCAAATGACATAAATTCTGAACATCATTAAATTAAGAGTCTTATAAAAATCAACATTGGTGGCGGTTAAGGAATAGAACAAAGGTGAGGTGATGTTGTGAGGAGGTTTCAAAATTTGAATATGTTTCAATTATTAAAGAGTTATATTATTAAAATATTGTTTATTAATAGAGTATATTGGTATGGATATATATTATTTTGTATTAAGTATTGAGAATATAATATCTAATACTTGTCTAGCATTTATTTACTAATATTTTAAAGTAATCAATCATATTATAATATGTAAGATTTAATTATTGTTATTATAAAGGTTAAGTTTTGATCATAGATTTAAAACCGTATATAATAATTTATTTTCATAGAAATGATTATAAGGTAATATATCTAATCACCTAAACGTTCAAACTTTAATCATAAGTATTTGGGAGGACATATTACAATATTAATTCTTTAAAGGTTTAATGTGATACCAAGATAAATATACATTGTCACATTTTTTAATTTGAAGCATAATTTATTATAGTTGTGTTTTGCATGTTATCTATCAATAAATTTTAGCATAGCCATCTAACAGCCCTTCACACATTCTTGCTTAAAGGGACTAAATTTGACACTTGGCCCTCCATGTCATGAATATAATATAATTATATAACCTATTTGGTAATGTAGATTTGTGGCTTTGATTAAAAAATTGGCACTAAAAGAAAAATTTAGAAATAGCCATTTGTAGTTTCCCAGGCATGACCATACTAAATATATTTCCCCATATAATACATTCATTTTTTGTGTATAATGTATTAGATATAAGTTCAAATTATAGGTAGATTGTCAAAAATAATAAAGGATTATTAAAAATAAATATAATATTTGTTGTATATTAATATATGAAGAACAATGTTAAATTCTTAAGAAAATTACATGATAATAATTTCGACCATCGAATCTAGTCCATGCATGGGGTTCATGACGAGGGCATGGATAATTATAAATTTGGATAAATATGCATTTTTAAATATTTTTTTAATAATATTGTAATGTTAAAATGGAGTTGGAAAGATGTGCTAAGAAGTAAGGTTTTAAAAATATAGGAACTAGGAATGATTCAAACAATTATCAACATGGTGCAAGAACATAACATGATAAGATGGAAAACAAGCAATGTGCCCCTAATGTATATGTAACTTTGAGTCATATCAATGTAGTCTAAATATGTATAATACATAAAAATGTACATGATCCTTAAATGGGGAAGAGGATAAATGTGCTAATGTAAAAAAATAATAATATGAGATCATGTGTCATAGATTATAAAATATGCAATAGTAACCAACCAAAGTACCATATAGACGTGCTTTAGATTGTTCAAATTGATTTGTAAATTAAGATGGTAAGTACCCAAAGTAAAAATTAAAACCAAGGGGATATAAGAATAGTTGGATAAGGGATAGAATAATTGAAAAGTAAGCAAAAAAGATATTTACAAGGAAAGTCCAAGTAGTTAATCAATTACATGATTAGGAGAGAGATCCATGGAGTTATCACATTAAGGGTATAATTACTATATAATATCACTATATAATTACCATATCAAAACCCTACGTGTCAGTCATATGAGAGTTTTTTGGTAGAGTATACCCTTCTTTGTGTTCATGTGTTGTGATTATGCCCTCATTTTAAACTGTGACCATTACACCATCATGCTGAAATGTGAGAGAATCGTAATTAGTATCTAGAGTAGCTTCCATTGATATTTACCATGATATTATAAGAATTAAATTATGTCACTCTAAGGTATGATCAATGTAAAATAATACTATACATGATTTAGGACTAATAGTGATTGTTAATGTGATATAGCCAATGTAATTATTTGGTGATGTAGCTTGGTTAGGATGATGTGTATCATATTAAAGAGAGAGAATAAGAGATAGGTTGCATATATTAGCTTCATGCTAGTGAGTAAGTGTGACATTAGTACATCATTTTCCTTCTATAAGTTTTTTGATAATGAGAGGCTCAAAATGAGATTAATGATGCTTTGGTATGGGCTTTGGAACCATATTTTTAGGAGCAAAATTGGGTACTAATAATTTATTAGAATGGTTTTTTTTTAGATCTCATATTTTAAACATGATTTTATTTAAATTTGCAAATTATATTTCTACATGTGAACATATGGGAGTCTTTGAGTGTGACCTTTGTATCTTGTTTGTAGTAAATTTGGTCATTTCATTAAGAACATTGAGGTCCCAAAGTGATAAACATTATTTAAACTAATTTAAGTATCTTGTGGATCCCTTTATGTAGAATTTGGTGTTTTTTCCTTACTTTGTATGGAATACATATATTGACAGTCACCCACTCAAATAAATGTAAATAAAGAATGATATAAGTTTTCATCTTAATTGATGGGATTGAAATTTTAATTTGCTAATTGCTTGTAAGTAATTTCATATGTATTCTCATTATTATGCATGTAATTTATGAATTGACTAATAATGGTAGTCTATGAATAGGCTCTTTTACAATTGGTGCTTTTTTTCCTTTTCTTGGATAGATTCTTTTATTTATGTGGAAAATTTCATTTTTCATATAATTTTCTTAATAGGCTCTTCCATTTATTGAAAATTCTTACTTGTAACATATCTTCTTTGGTAGGACATTTATTTTGCTTAAGACTTTGTACTTATGGCATAACCTCCTTGATAGACATTTTTATTTTCTTAGAATTTTGGAGACATGATAAGGTGTTATTTATATTTATTTATTCACCCACTTTGTAAGTATGTATTTGTTTCATTATAATTGGTTGTTGAGATGGTATTATATACATTTTATTCAATTATTATTGTGTCATTTTGTAATAGAAAAAATGTGCATCATCAACTAGAATTGTATATTCATGTATACCATATTAAAATTTGATGCATATATGAAATGTATAATGTATATCTTAAATTTAGTGAATGCAAAGATGACCCAAGATTAACTTATATTTTAACTACTCAAAGATAATTTAAAAAGTATTGGAGAGTGTTTATAGGCCTTATAATAAATCCATTATAATTGTGCCCAATATTATTTTTGGAATATTATTAAAGCCGTATGTAGGTTGTTTGTAATTTTTAAGATCTTTATTGAATCCCAATTTATGCATGAAGTCATAACTATAAATATTTATTCCATAACCATTCTCAACAAAAGCACATTTAACTAGTTATCCATATGTTTATATTTGAATAAATAATTAAATATTATGCTTAATGCTATTATTGGTAGGTACATATTCTTTATCAAAATTAAAAATATGAGAAGTATCCTTGAAAGTATTAATAATAGAGGAAAATGTTTTTGGTTGTGTATCCGTAGGAAGAGTTGTATCTGACAATGGTACATATTATATATCTTTGTAAGTTCATGCTTTTATTAAAAGTCTAAAATATAAATTCGGGTAGGGTTATTTCATTGTTGGCAAATGATATAATATCATTTAGGTTGAGAAACTTATCTTAAAGGAGGTGGTGGAAGAGAACATTATGATTAGGAGGAGTTCATTGATGAGGTAAAGGTGGCCTTCCGATTCTCATTTTGTTAACATGAACATGATAATCTAGAATAAGCCTTGGATGAGAAATGGGAATAGGTTGATGAATAGAAAGAGGCTTGAAGGTGAGGAGGGAGAAATACAAGAGGTTTTTAAAAAAGATATTTGGTATCTAGTTCTAATAGATAGTAACTTGGATTGGATATTATAAAAATAAAGTATTAACACTTTGATTTTGATTAAAAATTTTCATACATGCTTGTTCAATGTTATAATAATGTAAAGTACCACATAGTGGAGATCGTTATAAAGTATGTTTTTGAATGTTATCAAACTTTAGGCATGTATAAATGATATGAATAACTTATTGGAAAGTAAGAGAATATCTAAAAAAAAAATGCATAATCCTATGTATTGTGAATCAAATAAAAGAGAATTTGAGGGAGACATTCATTAAACCCATTATAAACACAATGCAAATGTGAATCAAATAATGTTCCAATATAATTTAAGCAATGCTAGTGACTATGGATATGATATAATGCGAATCAAACAATGTATGAGGGTGATTTAATAAAGTGTTTGAATGATTTATATGCTTTAAAATATACTTGCTCATTTTTTTATTAGTGTTAGACCAATATTTTAGAACACTGAATATAGAGGTAGAATCATGTTTGTATCCCTCTAACCTTAGTTTGAAGGGTATGATGAGAGTATCTTCCCTAGGAAATATGTTACTCTTAGGTGCATCATAAATCAAATGAATAAAATAGGCATCCTATTAGTATAAACAAGAGATCATAGGCATTTCTGATGTACTATGAGGTACATAAAAACTAAACTATGTTTACAATTTTACTATTTATATGAGTATTAGGGTAAACCCCACACACCATAGTTTCTTTAAATAAATATTGTGTCTTCATTGATGGAATTTATATATTTGTTTAAGAACTAACATAATATAGTTTATAAAAAAACAAAATCAAATGAAAAATAAAGTGAACAAAAAATGAAAAAAAATGTTTTATAAAATAAATCATGTTTCAACTTAAGGTCAAAAGAAATATCTTTTTTGTTAAAATGATTCAAGGTGATAAGATAATTTATTCAGTGTTAGATTTAATATAAGGCCAATTGAATTGAATATTTTTATGTCAAATTTTACTGAAGTCCAAATGTTGTGTTCTTTCAGTGTCAAGAATTTATAAGCAATCAAATGAAATCTTATCCAAAAAATTAATGAAAAATAAAATGGAATGCTCCAAAAATATTGAGTTTGCCATATTGTTTAGCCCTTTGAGTTTAAGTTTTCTTAAACTAATGTAATTAATGTATTGAAATAAAATTATGATATGTACTAAGTTGATATTAAAATATAGTAAAATACAATAAACTATATAATTTTCAAAAATAAAAAACTAGCTAAAAATAGTAGAAAGGCCTAAGAATGTGCAAACTTGCATAAAACTAAATAGATTTGACTTTGTAGGCTAAATGTAAGAAAAAAAATATGTTAAACATATTGAAAACACAATCATGTTATAAAATAGTATTTTTAGCCTATTGGGACAAGTCTACAAGAGGCAGACAAGGGTACACTATGACTGTGTTTGTTTATTGTCACCACATCTTGGTTGATTGTATTATTGATTTATCGATATGGACATTTGTATTTGTCTCTATAAAATCCATAAAAATGAGAAACCACTATTTATTCACATGAACAATATAATAATTAGATAACAAAAGGGGATAAAAATATATTAGTATAACTAATAAAGTCTTAGAAACCTCTTATAATAGAGCATTACCTACATATACCAAGTGGGATTTATAATGATGTAGATATCACTCTTAGAGTGATTGTATAATCTATTATTATATAAATAAAATTAATTTATACATATGACTAATTGAACTTCTTAAAAATAGATGACCTTGACCTAAAATAAATAATATTTAGTTTTGGCTATTCATTGTTTGAATGTTGTAGAGTTGAAATAGGAAAAAATAGTATTACTTTTCTCAGTGTGCATGGAACAATGTGTATCCATTATGATATTTTATAGGATAATTAGAATAATTTTGTTTATTTAAAAAATAAATGTTAGAACCACTGTTGAACATATCAATTCAAAAAAGTGATAGTTGGTGAGTAGGAAACAAGGCCACACTATGGGACAAGGTCATAGTGTGGCCATACTAGCTAGTATGGACTTGTCCTAATAGACCATAAGTTATTGGGATAGGTTCAATAAGAGCCCATGAGATGAATATGGATAATGTAGTTGAAATAGGGATGTTGGTATGATACTTCAATGCATACAAGATAGTGAATTATTATCTATATAACGTGCATTAGTAAAATAGAGAAAAGACCAAGTAAGGGTAAAGATGCCAAGGATAAACATTTTCAAGCACTTAATGGTTAATTTTATGTTTCTACAAAAATTTAACCTAAGGTAATTTTCTACTTCCACAGCCTCCATTAAATTTTGCTATTGCTTACCTCTTCTTATTTTGTGAGAGAAATTTTACTCTTATTCTTATCATAATTCCATAAGAACGTTTTCATAATAGAATTGAGTTTATTTTCGGCTCTTATTTTTTAATTTAATAATCGACATATGTAAATTAAAATTTTAGAAGACAAACTTAATAAGTTAAATTTTCCCTAGTTCAGAGATTCCTTTTTAAATTTAGAAATAACATCCTCCAAGAAATATGTTTTAGAACAATATTCAAAAATTGGATACCATAAATATTTATTACTAAGAGAATTGATAGGGCAACCTAAGATTCTACATATGTGAGATTTACTAATAGTTAATGTGTTGAGGAAGAATATGTCATAAATTGTAAATTTAGGACTTTGAAAAAAGCCTCTTGTATACACCAATTATTGTTTTAAAATTATTAGCATCATATATCATTTTGAGTTTCACCAAAATATTTCCATCAATAGATACTCTTGAAATGTCCAAAACATTGTTTAGAGGCATTTTTCTAATTAATAGTAAGCCTATATGACTATCCCTTAAATTTTAGGTCCTCTGTGCCTTTATTATAGTTTTTTACTATATTTTATAGTTTACCCACGTTTTTTTCCCTTGAGTAGCCTATATATACAAATTTATACTTAATATTTTAATTATCTATTCTTCTCATCCATGTTTCTTGTGAATTGAGTCTTTCATGCCTATTTTACCAAGTATTATCAAGAGGTCATCTCATCTTATTATAGAGTATGTGCATTGATTAAATTATGTCATCATGCATATATCCACAAGATCTTGTACTAAAAAAGGTAGAGTGCAAGCATGGAGTTGTATTTCATTATCTAGGAGAGGATATGAATCCCTTTCCATCACTTGGTTTAGTATTACACTCATATGTACATTAGAATTGTATTAGCTTTAATTCCAAGTACGTAGGATATGTAGCTACAAACTCGTAGGATGTTGCATGAGTCAAATAACTTGAACACACACTCTTTTATTAAATAATTGTTGAGGATTGGGACAAAGACCAAAGGAGAAGCTAAATAATCAAATATAAATATCAATTTGTAGAAGTAAAGGTACATTTTATTTAAAAGTCAATTTTCAAAGTGACATAAAATATCAAAAATTGAAATTAATAAATGTACACAATCATTGAAAAAGGTACAATAAAGACACGAATATAGGTGGATAATTAAAATCCTATAATTTCTATCTAGTACATAATCCATGCTTCATTTACTATTTCCTAGTGAAAATTCATTGTTATATTTGCATCGTGGTATAACAATTAACTCACTATTCATAGTTCATTATAAAAATTACACAACTCTACCCAAATGTGTTAGATCGTTTTATTTTAATTTACTTCCATTGTTAGTGCTTTATTATTCATGATAACATTTCCCCCATTATTACATTTATTTTGTAAACATTATGTTCTTGATAGTTTACTTTCCTTATTTCAAACACTGTAAAATGATTTATAGTCTCTAGTAGCCTACTCACTTTTTGAGGTGGCATGCCATCTTCATGCCTTTGTGGTCTTGATGTCACCTTGGCTTTTCCATGTAGGATTACCAAAAGCTTGGAAGTGATAGAAGTACATCTCTCTGTTGAATACCTTTGGTGGTTTTTTGGATTACCACAAAGCCATATGGTTTTCTATTGCAAGTTGACCATGAACCTGAAGGTGATAGGAGGTCTCAACTATTTTATATAGTTTGGTGGTTTCTCAGATTTCCAAAAATCCTTTTCCAAGAACCAAGCACTACTTTAGTACTATTGCTCTCCACAAAGTTCTTCATCAGGAGGTACCAAAATGGAAAACAATGCTCAGTATTTTATTGAAAATCATACTACATAATAAAACCACACCATGCATAGGATAAAATAAACACACTAAAAAGTGTCAACATAGCAATGATGCAACCCCATCATAGGCAATTTATGAGAGGATGCCAATTGTCCTCCAGCCTCTGCATATCTTCTAGCCTCCAATACTTACTATTTACTTTGTTGATGTGTTGATGAAGCTCAAATAATTTCTAAGATATTAGGTGCTCTCGATAATACATTTGTACAACATAAAAATAGACTTAGATGACTAAACAACTCTTAACATTTGACTTGACTCCTTTAAACTAAAAACATACAATAAAGACCTTAATACATGATAGTTAGGATCTACGTATCATAAAAATGACAGTTATACATCTATTTAAAATGACAGCGATTCAAGATATTTTCACTTGTTTTTATGACTTCAACTTTATGACTAATGACTTTGATAACAAAATGACATAAATGACAAAGAAAATAACCTATTTAATAGGACCTCTAATTACTATTACTAACTTATTTAACAAATACCATACAAAATAATGGACATGAAGATTACTATTTCTATTCCTTGACCAAAGACATTATTAATGATGACTTGATTAAAATAATTAAAAATACTATCGACTACCCAAATTATGACGGTACAAAATGGCAGAAATACATAGGAAATATTTATATTGACCTTTTTGAAATAACTATTGGCCGAACAAAATGGAGAACGTAGGATGCAGTTCCAGTTCTGATGGCATGGACAGCGTTTGTAAACCAGATCTCTAATGCATGTAGGCTGCGTAGAGAGGAAAAATACGAGCTTGTGGAATGATTGGCGGGAGAAATATCTGGTGATCCTGAGTGTATATAGTCATCAAATCAAACAGTCATGATCTATACGGCGATCACAAACAGGTAGCCGAGTTGAGTCTCTTTCTAGATTATTAGTCTCATATTCTTATCCCGTGAGCAGTGTAATGTATCGATGCAATCATGAATTTAATGCAATGATATCCTTCTTTTATATTTTAAACCACTCTCAATAACTATTTTTTTTATTTCTATTCAAACCGACGATGGTGAGATTGCAGATACAATATATCAGCAAGCTCGAAGATGGTAGATTTGTCAGAAGCACACAAACAAATCACGCTATCACAAATTATTAAGCCACTGTAGAATCGTGGATGTCAAGATATGAGCCAATTGAACCCGATAAAATGAATGACGGTATATCACAGGTGGAGAATGACGTGGCAGAACGTAGACGCACTGTTGTCACAGTTCTATACAGAACGCAGACGCATGAAATTCAACACAGCTGAACAAGCGATACTCAAACAAATATATATTTTTCCATTTACAGGAGCGGTGTATAAAAACAACGGATCCTCTATTTGTTTTAGCTCTCCATCAGATAATCCAACTCTGATACCAAACTTGAAAGCGAAAAGAACTTCAATTGAATTAAACATGAAATCGCAATAGGATATATACATCACGAGCTACCGAAAATATGGTAACTATCCAGCGTGAAGGGAGGACCCAATTATCTAAGTCAGACTTCGCATAACAGATTCCGTTAAACGTAAAAATAATGTAACACTAAATGTATATGCTATGCTAACAAGGGATAGGCTACATAATGTTAGTTTAGTAACTTAAATTTGGTCATGAATACTTCACCATGCCTATTTTATTATTATTTATCCTTAATTATCAGGTGCACTTAACACTTTATTTCACTAATTTAACTTATTTTAAGCACAAGAAGAGACCTAATTCCACTAAAATATGATCTACTATCACCTACATAAATTATCTTACTGGTGAAATCTCCTTTATGAATCTGTATGTGTAGACATAGACCAAAAAATATGTAATTTCCCTAATGGTTTGGTAATACCCAACAAGATAGAAGCTCCGAAAATCCTATACTTGTTTACTGATTATGTCCTTCCATCACAAATAATCAAAATTAATAAAGGAAAGTATCCTTAGGGTCGGCTTAAACATTTTTAAACTCTCCAACAAGACTTTTCCCCTCGTCAATCACTTTAAAATCATATTAAATTATTTCATTTTAATAATCTAGGCAATATTATCGATATTATCACAAGAGCTTATTCACACAAGTGCAAAAAAATATTAAAATTTCATATTATTTTTAAATCATCTTATAAGAACTTCAGACAATCATGAGCTATGTCTGAATTCAAGCTTACAAAACCCTTCCCTCAGCAAGATAAAATATTTAAGCCAATTCTAGATGCATCCATATAATAAAAGTTTAATAATTACACAAAGAATTTAAGTGGGAGAATTAAATGGAGGTTTGATCCCTCTTAAGACTATTGGTATGTAGGCAACACTTAACATAGTGGGTGTTCAATTCTAGCACAACTATAACCACTAATCCCATTTTACTCTTTCATATCCCTTTATATCCTTGTGGCACAAACTAGGGTTTTGAGCTTCAAGAAGACATTTTTGGGTCTCACATGTATCACATAGTAAATTTTTATTGTAAACATGCATATTTTACATTGTTGCATAATTTTTAGCATTTTATAAAAGGAAAAAAATGTTAACGAAGGATAACAATGCCAATCACTACTAACCTTACTAGGTGCCCATGTTTGCACATAGTTCAAATTTCATCTTCTGAGAGGATTCTAGGTTTTCATATTCATCATTGTTTCTATATTTTTTCCATCAACATAGTTAATCGAACACATAAAAAGGCTACATAATATGTCGTTTGTAAAATTTAGTATTATTTGTATTGATTCTACTTCCTCAATTCTAATTTCTTGTTTTCATTTTCTTATTTGTAAGTATATTTACAAAACCATGATCTATTCTATTTAATTTATGTAATTAAGAATTAATATTGTACTAATTCACAATTTTAATTAAACACATTGTGAAACCACTTATTATTTTAATGTTGAAAAAATCTAGGTATTATTTACGGTTTCAACCTTATATGATATAATTAGCTTGGAATCAAACATAACCATTATATAAAAAAAATTATCACCTCATAAACTGAGTTCATTTTAATTTGAACCAAAAGCTACATAAAGTTTCATTCATCATAAATATGTTTTAGTGTCATGAATATTATGTAATGTGTAAATCATTATATAGTAAAAATATAATTACCAATAATTAAATAGATTAATAATCCTTTTATGCAATAAATTTAAGTAATGCTCAATTATTCTATTTCAAATTTCAATAAAATTATATTGAAAATACAAAAAACTAACAATTATATCAAACAAATAGTCACCAACTATGTACTTGGACACAAGCTCTTTGAAAATATGATGTTCTATCAACACAGTATTGATGATATATTGTGTTATTTTCATGGTGTAGAGTTATCTACATTTATACATGTTCAATACTAGCCTTTTTTTTCTTAAATGTTTTCATAGATATATTTTTAAGATGGAAATTTTAAAATCTAGGTTAAAAGGTGTGAAAAGAAAGTGAAAAAAAGGATAAAAAAGTAAACACATATAATGTACGATGTTTTGATTACATGGATTTGATTTACTAAATAAAATTAAATAGAAAAGTTAAATACCTATACTAAAAAAACAATTATCAAATTAGCTATAGCTAATCACAAATACAAAACACCTAAAGATAAAACAAGATGTATTGACTAAAATATATCACCCATATTAACAATTACAAATACCATTTATTATATTATTTATTTATTTGTTTATGTTGTGTGTAGTAAAGAATGGTTACATCTAAAATATCAACATTTTCTTTTGATATTACATGGGATTTTACCACATCTTAAAACATATAAAATTAATCAAGTCTACATAAAGATAAAACTAGGGTTTTAAAAATTTGTGGCATCTAAAACAACATGGTTGGTATGCCAAGATTATAAACAAATTAATTAAGTTCACTAAAGACATACTATAACCAAAATACGAACACTATGAATCTAAATGTATTGTCATGTGTTTTTTTTTAATATCAAATACCTTCTCACCATGTATAGGTGACTATGATAAATTAAAAATGAAGGTAATCAGGTCTAGAGAAATGTGAAATAATAGTTTTACATCTCGATAGCCTTTGAAAAATCATGATCATGATTATCTAATAATATCACATGTGTGAGATAAATATATTGAAGTGATTCATAGAGTTTTCTAAAGAGACCTACATAAATAATAGACTCCATGTGAAGATGTGAGCTCGTGGCCCATTTATGATTGGCACATTTTTTGGTTATAATACATTATATTTCACCACCTATTAGTGATAAATCAAGACATATAAAGGTATACAAGGCTAGTACCATATACAACTAGGGTTTTATGACGTCATGGCCTCTATGACATGAGGGCTATTAGGAAGCCAAATTACACAAAAAATTAAGGTATTTAGGTGAAGATAATGATTAAATATCAATTTTGTGACTTTGTGGCATTTGTAACATCAAAGATTAGATATTGTGACAGGGGTTTGGTTAATATTCTCGAAGATATTAATAATGAAAAATCATAAACAAAATCTTGGATTCATTTCACATAATAGGTATAGTGCACTATGAATAAATTAAATATGATGACATATACTAAACATGCATAAATACCATTATCACTATAACATGATTAATCCTTAAATTCTATGATTTTAATCCTTTATATTCATATGGGTTTTTAATTACTCATCACTACATCATCACTAATATTTGATTTACAAATGAGGTTTTAAAATCCTCATTAAGATAACTAGGTAAAGTGTCTGATATTTAATTTTTTTGTTTCCCACATTTTAGAAAGCTTTGATCTTAGTTTATTTTAACTAATTCTAGTTTGTAGTTATTATTTTAATTTTTTTAATCATGAGAAATATTTTGTGAAGAATCAATTTCATAAATGTAATTCATTAAAATACATTTTTAGAACTACCATACATGACAAATCCTTGGAGGATGTGATCTTGGTATGTTCTTATGGTGACATCACTATTTTACTTCATAAATTTTATTAAAGTGGTTCAATGCCTTAGAATGCATGTAAGA
>JARHVA010002907.1:1725000-1730000 GCA_037957365.1 Torreya grandis
TTTTTTTCTCATACATGGGATATTCCAATTTTTATCTAACTTTATCAATATTTCTAATATTTTCTACTAAATTTGACTCAAGTGTATCAATATACAAATAATTTAATTTTCTATTCATATCCACAAGTGTCCCACAAAATTTATACTTTTAAAATTCATTTGAATTTTTAAAATTTTATTTTACTATTAACAAACTCAAAAGGATTTGGTACAACCTCATTGTCCATAATTTCATGTCAAAATTCAAAAAATTTAGTCTTATCGTAACATAATTATACCAATGGAATTTTTATATTCACCACTTAATATTTTAAAATCTATTTTATTTCATTCATCCATATTATTATTTTTTAAATCCATATATATATATATATATATATATATATATATATATATATATATATATATGTATATATATATATATATATTTATTTAAATAAGTTTGTGGCTTTCCATCAACAAGGTCTTAAAAATGTGATGTAGTTCTACTACAAATATACATACAAATTATTTAATAGATAACCATTAATGATTCATTCAATAACAAATTTACTCCTATAGTATTTAGTCATTGATGGGTCATTGTCCTTGTTTGTTGTGATATCACTATGCAATACAAAAATCTCAATGGGTACTTTGAAATTAAAAACAACATGTGTAGGCATGTTAGAACATGATATCAGCACACACATAATATCATCATGAAGTCTAATAGAGCTAAGAAACAAAAAAATAGTAGCACTACATCTCAAATAAGATGAGATAAAATAATAAAGCATACATTTGTATTTATATAATTTCACAACTACAAGAATATATTTCACCACTTGGGGTTTGTGTCCACATTAAAGTCACAAATATTATTGGTATATATTATCTTTATTTTTAAATATTGTTTAATAAGGGATATGTATTTGTAATTCTATTCAATTAGCTTATAATAATTGACAATATAATTACAATTTATCTAATTATAGATTAGTTGATAATTAATTTCCAACCATACCATAATGGTGTCTCATGTGAATGATACACTCAAACAATCAATAAATTATTTGTAATATAAGATTTTCAATTTTATCACGTAACTTGATTAACTTGTGTCCAATTATGTCTAAATTTGTGACATAATATGTCACAGACACTCCCAATATCCCTCCCAAAGAACATGAGTTAGTTGCTTGAAAATAAAAAAATAATTACACACACACACACACACACACACACACACACACACACACACACACACACACACACACACACACACACACACACACACACACACACACATGTATGTATGTATATATACATGTATGTAGTGTATTACCAATTTTCCAAATTTGTACAAGTTTATTATGTAATTTTGGGATTAAATTCTTATCTACATATTTTTCTAAAAAATTAGCTAGCTAGTGGAACATAATTCTTTTATATGATATAAGGATATAAAATTAATTTCATTATTATGAGGGCCAAATAAAATATATGTTTACTTTAATTCTATATTTCTTCTGTAAAAAGAGGGTTTTAAATAGGCATCTCATCAAAGCACAAAAATAATACCAACACATAAAAATATATAAAAACACACATAAAATAGATATACCTTAGATTAAATAACATACAAATAGGAGAATAATTATCTAACAATAATCCAACCAACCAACTCGTGTCAACAAAAACTAGCCCTATCAAAAAATTAAAGGACAAAAATCCTACAAAACTAGGTCCTCTCCATTTATATCCTTTTTGAGAGTGAAGGATCATGTGGTTTAGTCAAATTTTTTATAATTCCCTTTTTTATAGTTTCATTTTTCCATTTAAATATAATTCAAGAAAGAAAGTATCAAATATTTCAATCGACTCAGTGGCATGAAAATCACTTGAAGAATAAGCCCCTTTACCTTTAAACTCAATGTCTATAAAGGTATCTCTCGGTCACCTCCTGTATCAATCAGAATTTTCAATATTAAGGCATACCTCAGTCGCAAAGTATCCAATATTTTAATATTGAAAAGGCATATCTTGATAACTTATTTTATCACTTAGAAATTTCAATATTATGTCACATTTACACTATTGCATACTGAGAAAAGCTTTTCTATTATTTCAAATTGTACTTTAAATCATTTATAAAATATTTAGCCAATTCAATAGCATATTTTATCTAATTCAAGAAAACCATTATCAAATATTCAATCTTTCTCTACATGCATCCATGTAGACAAATGAACACAATTTCACAAAGCACTCTATGTGGGATAAATAAATGTACTTGGTTTGTCCCTTATTACTATTGGATACATATATAATGATCAATCATCATAAGGATGATTAGGGTTAGTTTAACACATTAAACTCTCCCATTTACCTTTGTAATTTTTCATCTATTACAATCCTTATTAGGGTTTCAAATTTAATGTAGTCATTTACAAATCTTTAAAACAAATATAAAGGTAAAAGTTATGTATAGAGGTGTGTTTCAATCAGATGTAGGTGATTAGGATTTTAAATTTCCTAATTTTGTGTAGGGTTAAACATATACAAATAGAGGATGGTACTATACTGTTCCTAATTATTTTTTCCTCTACCTAATGAGTCATATCAATGACAAATCCATTATTAGTTGGACATATGTAAGATCAAATAGACTTGATTATTTCCATAAATGGCTCAGTCTTACAAAGTAAACATAAAATTAGAAAACAAGATTGTATATTTTTGTTGTTCATAATTATCCATGTCGTATTATTCAATCTTTTTTGATTTCAATACACTAATTTTATTTTATTTATCATAAATTGTTATAAAACTTTTTTTTTCAAATAATTTCATCTTAGTTATAGTTAATCACCGCATTAATTCAAAAAAATTATAAACTATATTGGTGAACCTACATTTTACTTAAGCATTGCTTCAAAATAATTATCCTAGAGTTTAGATACATTCCTAAATATTGGATCTAATATATGATACTAAAATAAATTAATTTTGATCTCAAACTTAATAGATAACACTAAAAATATTTTGTTTTTATCTTGGATTTTGATATATGAAATTAAAATCATCTTTTATTTTACCATGGAACTAATGATAATTTATTAATCTCTACACAAAAAAAAAAATCCTTATTCTTCTAACCTTTAAATTTTATCTTAGGGTTTTATATCTAATCTCTGATTTCCACTTATAATTTTCATAAATTGGATTTTTTTTGCTTAAGGTTTTCACCCTCATTTTACTATTAGGGATTATTTTCCTAGTCTTTTCGCTTATCCTCCCACTTTTTTAGATCATATCTGGTCCATAATGAATCTTTTTAAAAAAAATCTCTTAGGTTTTTTTGTAATGTTAATGATTTGATAAAAAAAACCCATATTTTTCCTAAATATTACATGGATGTTCTAGAATTCAAAATGTACTATGTTTAATAAATTTGACCTAGGGCACACATGATTTACCTATTTTAAAATTAATTTCTTATTTTTTTCTATATTAGAATTTTAATTAGAAAACCTATCAAGGATTTAAAAAATATGTAACATATATATTTTAGTTGTTAGTTCTTTATTGTGCACATGATATATGTTATCATGGATAATCATGTAATAAAAAGAACTAAACCTCATTCTAAGACAGGAACCATTAATTTTTATAAAAAGTAAATAATTATATGGTATTAAGGATAATCATATATTCAATAGGTTATAAGGCTTACTCATGAACAACCTCATGTCTCATCCAATTCTCATTATTTCAACATTCAACCAGAGTTTTTACTAGTTACTACTAAATTATCATGTACGACTCCTTTCATTACTCATCCTCTTACACATAAAATGTTTAATACATATCATCCCATATCCATTATTATTCCATGGTTTATACTAGATTATATGAACAAATAATTAAAGAGGTGGGCCATCATAATAATAAAAAAGTCAATAAATCAATATAAAATGTATGATATCTTTCATAAAATTAAAAATAACCATGCCAAACATTAAATTTTAGAGTTAATAAAGAGTTCATCAGCTAAATAAAGAATAAAAAAGTAACTCATGACTTTGTTTACTTAACACATTTGATTACTCAACATAGTTAATAGTCTATTACTCAAAGTACCATATGATAAACATTGAATTCTAATTAAGTACTTATGGATTACAAGGAAAAATGATCTATATCCCTTTTAAAGTTCACCCACACCCAAAATAATTTACACATCTATCTATCCTTCTTGAATACTTACAATAAGGGTTTATATACTTGTTTTTCCCTATTCAAGTGAAAACTTCCCAACTTAATATGGATAAATGGCACATGAACTCCCAACAGGATGAGAGTCATGGATCTTAAAACTAATTGATCTTATAGAATTGGGCTTCCACACCCCTAGATGCTTTATATATGTAATATATTCATGTCCAAGTTTTTTATTCCTCACAGGCTAGTACAAGGTCTCCAATTGGTGTGGTCGAAGTGTCCTACTAGATTTATTCTCTCTAATTGCTCTCACATTCCTTGTGATCCACTTACTTCATGCTCACCTAGACTTATTCTTCTTGTTGTAGCTCCTCTGTTCTCAATTTCTTCATGCCACATTTTTTCTTGACTGGGTCCTCTCATGCTGGGTCTTTTGTGCCATTGACCTTCTACATCCTTCAACTCATGGGCTGCTAGTCTCATATGATGGTCTTCTTGTGCCATGGTTTTCCTGTGTCATGGTTCTTCCATACTATACCGGTACTTGTATAAAAATGGATAATTGTCCCTTTGTGTTGCTTAACAAAATTAGAACAAATACTTGGTCAAAATTGAGGGGACAACATGCATGCTAAAGATCAAGGACATAATCTAAAATTACTTCTCAATAAGATCATTCAAAGTGAATAGGAGCTCAAAAAAAATCATGTCCATTGACTAAAAAGTTATCCAAGCTGATTGTAATCAATGATTTAAGGGAAAATATAGAAATAAAAAAACTCTAAAAATAATAG
>JARHVA010002907.1:1735000-1772500 GCA_037957365.1 Torreya grandis
ACCCTCTTCAATCTTGTCCTATGTTAGAAAATGGTCTTAATACCAATAGTTATTCTCCTCATTCATCATGCATAATCAATGAAACTAATTATTATATTTTGTTGGTTATGTAAACACTAGTTAATACATACTAGTAGTTTTCAAACAAATGCATTTAAATTAAGCAATAATTTTGTCACCATCCCAATAAAATCTTAATCTAACTAATGTAATATGACCAAAACCATCCTTCCTTGACTTTCCTATTTTTTTAGACTCTTGATTATGTGTTATGGCTTGTTTATGATCTTTCCCCATGCACCAAATTTTTTCAAATATTATGAGAAATTAAAAACCCCAAACAAATATGCAAAATTTTGCATAAAAATTCAAAACCAAAATTTTTGTATGATTCAATATTATTTATGAAATCAGATGCTCCTACATTAGAATCCTCAATAGGTGTTTCGTGTTTGGAATATTTAGATACACTCATCTATGTTACATATTCAATACTTTATTCTTCTACTTAACCAAGTACTACATGTACTCTCCATCTCTTTTATTCTTATTGATTATTAAATACAATATTACCTATAATTCCATTATTGTTTAATCAATGTTTCATTTCTTCCAATCTAAAATTTATCATTCACCACTACCTTATCCCTTAAACTAATCAAAAAAATCTTAGACATTAAAAAAAGGTGATCTATCCACAATATAATAGATCAATCTCATACGTATTCATTGAGAATATTCTCAAAAATCTAGAAGGTTGAATTATTCTTCCACTCGAGCATGATATATTTTCTATTGAGAAACTCTCCTTATTTAAATACTCCAAAACCAAGTCACTAAATTGAAAATAATGTTGTTTTCTTTCCTGATCAACATGATTTTTGTATTTCATACTACTCTAGGTAGACACCTAATTTTGGTATAAGATAAAGTTTTATTAGGTGTTTTCAATAATTTTTTCAACTTCAATCATGTGAACATATTTTTTCTATTTTTTGGTATACTTTCATCTTATGTTGGGTCATATGTCATCATCCCCTAACATAGATATTTCTAACAAAATAATGTTTATTTTTTTAGTAATGATAATATATCTATTAAATATAAAATTTCTTAAAATGCACATAAATATTATTTATTTTCCATTAAATGACCGCAAATATACTTTGAAAGTTGAAAACATTGTTTCTAAGTCTTTTCCTAATTTTTAGCCCAAATATATGACTACCCCTAAATTTTAGGTCATTCTTTTGACTTATTGTATTTTTTTCTATATTTTAAAGTCAAAGCATGTTTTATTCCCTTGAGAAGCCAATCTATACGACTTTACCCTTAGTTATTTGAGTATTTATTCTTCTTATTGAAGCCTCATTTAGGTCGATTATTTCATGCTTATTATCAAGAGATCATCACGACTTATCAATGTGTGTGTGTATTTATTAAATTATTTTATCATTCATTTAGTTCTAAAGTCCTATATCAAAATAAATTCATAGCAGGTATTTTACCCTTTATATATATATATATATATATATATATATATATATATATATATATATATATATATATATATATATGAATTTTGTATGATTATAGGTGTGAAACTAAATAGATATAAAAAACCTAAATATGTACAATAATAAAAAATTATGATTTTAAAAATTGGTAAAAATGGAAAATCTCTATTTTCAAAAAATAAAAAGATATGTACTTACCTCATGAAATTTTTTATGTTGAATATTTTAGATATATGAAAGTGGAAATCTTCAAAATATGTTAGCTACACATGTTTAGTATCAAGAATAAAATTGAAAACTAATTTTGTGCAAGATCACTGTAAGTTGATAATAATGTGGCAACGTTCATGTTCGTTGACCTTGGATTCATATCAATTTAATATTATAAATGCCTAATATGAATATATATAAGTAAATATAACTTTGATGAAGATAAATTAGAAATAGGATCAGAGAGTACTTCTAGATAGGACAATTATAGGATAATTTTAAATGGTCAGATGCATGTGATCATTCAAGTCTATTGATCATGGACTTGTCCTGATTTATAATCATGAAAAATTAATTGTTTTGAAAAATGAAAAATGAGATTAATGATGTTTTGGTATGGGATTTACAACCATATTTTTAGGAGCAAAATTGGGTACTCATAATTTATTAGAATGATTTTTTTTGGGATCTCATATTTTGAACATGCTTTTATTTAGATTTGGAAATTGTATTTCTACATGTTAATTTATTGGAGTCTTTGAGTGTGCCCCTTGTATCTTGTCTATATTAAATTTGATCATTTCATCAAGACCATTGAGGTCCTGAAGTGATAAAAACTATTTAAAATAATTTAAGTATCTTGTGGATCCCTTTATGTAGAAATTGGTGTTTTTCCCTTACTTTGTGCGGAATACATATATTGACATTCACTCACTCAAATAAATGTAAATAAAGAATGATATAAGTGTTCATCTTTATTGATGGGTTTGAAATTTTGATTTTTTAATTGCTTGTAAGTAATTTCATATGTATTCTCACCATTATGCATGTAATTTATGAATTGACTAATAATGGTAGTCTGTGAATTGGCTCTTTTACAATTGGTGCTTTTTTCCCCTTTTCTTATATAGATTCTTTTATTTATGTGGAAATTTTCATTTTTGGAATAATTTACTTAATATGCTCTTCCATTTATTTAAAAAATCTTACTTGTAAATATCTTCTTTGGTAGGCCATTTATTTTGCTTAAGACTTTGTACTTATTGCACAACCTCCTTGATAGACATTTTTATTTTCTTAGGGTTTTGGAGACTTTATAAGGTGTTATTTATATTTATTTATTCACCCACTTTGTAATTATGTATTTGATTCAGTATAATTTGTTGTTGAGGTTGTATTATATACATTTTATTCAATTATGATTGTGTCATTTTGAAATAGAAAAAATGTGCATCATCAACTAGAATTTGTATATTCGTGCATAGCATATTAAAATTTGATGCATATATGAAATGTATAAGGTAATTCTTAAACTTAGTGAATGTAAAGATGACCCAGGAGTAAATTATATTTTAACTGCTCAAAGATAATTTAAAAAGTATTCGAGAGTGTTTTTAGGCCCAATAATAAATCCATTATAATCATGCCCAATATTATTTTTGGAATATTATTAAAGTCCTATGTAGGTTTTTTGTAATTTTTAAGATTTGCTTTATTGAAGCCCAATTTATGCATGAACTCATAACTATAAATATTAATTCCATAACCATTCTCAACAAAAGCACATTTAACTAGTTATCCATATGTTTATATTTGAATAGATAATGAAATATTATGCTTAATGTTATTTTGGGTAGGTACATATTCTTTATCAAAATAAAAAATATGATAAGTATCCTTGAAAGTATTAATAATACATGAAAATGTTTTTGGTTGTATATCCATAGGAAGAGTTGTATCCCACAGTGGTACATATTATATATCCTTGTAATTTGGTGTTTTTATTAAAATTTTAAAATATAAATTTTGGTAGGGTTATTTCATAATTAGGAAATGATATCATATCATTTTGGTTGAGAAACTTATCTTAAAGGAGGTGGTGGAAGAGGACATTATTTCATTAACCTTGGATTCATATCAGTTTACTAAAATAAATTCCTAATATGAATATATATAGCTTTGATGAAGATAAATTAGAAATAAGATTAGAGAGTGCTTCAAGATAAAATAATTATAGGACAATTTTAAGTGGTCAAATGCATGTGATCATTCAAGTCCATTGATCATGGACTTGTCTTGATTTGTAATTATGAAAAATTAATTTTTTTGAATTTTTCATGAATGTCTACCAAATAATATGAGATATCAAATTTTATATTATGTATAGATACATAAAATATTAAAAACATAGATCCATCACAACAATGGTCACTCACAATGAGATCTTCTTTATTTTCAAGAATATTTTAGTATACTTTTCAAATATACGTAGTTTTCAATCCAATAATAAGAGGGTTATTGTTAACTATAAAAATATATATCAAAAGCCTTGAATATTAGACATTATAAAAAGAGAAAACATATAAATATTTCAACCATTGAATCCAAATATTTTATCCTAAGTAACATTCAATATTTTAGGAAAAAGGATCACCCTACCTTTTAGATAAGGTTGATGTGCGTGAGACTTGATACACTATTATTGTGAATAGTAGACAATAAAACACAATAATTATGACTCATTGAATATTCCAAAGGAGTTAATCCTAAAAATATACACCAATGTATCTAGCAATATTTTTCACTACAACTAATAACCAATAGTCTCCTTACTCTTGAAAATGGTAGCATAAGTGATTTAAAAAAAATATAATGTAATAACCAATTTTCCATGTAGCAGGTTTTGATTGAAAAAATAGGAAAAAGATAACTTCATTAATTGGAAATAAGTTTACATTTTTAATAAATTATTTTTTAATTAAAAAAAGGCAAAACAAATATTATTTTAAAAAATTATTTTTTATCCAAACTATGTCCCAAGATTTAAATTTGTAAAATTCCAAACTATGATTAAATGATGAAAAGTCATTAATAATAAACTTGAAACCTATATAACATGCCTTCAAAAGAATAGTAAATTAAACTATCATGAAAATCATTGCACTTGTGAAATCCCCCAAAAAATTTGGATTGTGTGGGAAGATGCTAGCAATTAGAAGACATGGCCCATTTCAAGAGGCACCATTTCTTGTATGCATTATTTTTTTTTCAAGAAGTATTCAACTAAAACCATAGGTATTATGTGCATTCACACTCATTAAAATGTTGACAAAGATAACCTTATTCATTAGGAATGTTTGTTGAATTCAAAAAGATCAAGTTTACATGTTTAAATTACAAATATAATTAGATTACAATCAACTTAAACATTGCATGGTGATGAAAAGGAAATAAATTAATAGATTACAACTTTATTATTTATATATATATGAAAACTAAGGAAATGGATCAAAAAATTGTGGATGAAAAGGTATATAATGAAGACTCATTTTATTCATTCCATAATTAAATACCTCTTGATCTTATTGCTCACAATCTTATTTTTTATCTCCTATATTTTTATGTGGATTTGTAATTATAACAGAAAAAATAAAAGGTATTTTTTGTCCTCCTCCTCATTGCAAAGGTCAAGATGCACACATGAAGAGGCCACCACTCTAGGTTCATGGATCTATGGTGGGGGTGGAGGCAAAAAGAGAAAGGATGGAGAGTTAGGGGTGACATATTTGAGCTCGATTTGAATGTCATAATGTAGAGAATTTGATGATGGAGTTTTGCATCTCATTTGTAAATTAAATTCATTTTACATCATAATCAAGGTCAAATATAACAAGAAAATGGACATACAATTCTTTTGCACACTTTTTGAGTTGTAATAGGAAATTTTGAGAAAACTATGTTTCTTCCACTTTATGTCAATGAATACATGTTTCTCCATTTAAATTTGTAAATTTCAAATATTTTAAAAATTTTATGGGGGAGAAATGATATAATCACATTTTTCATTAGTGTTTTGTATCATTGTTCAAAAAATTTAAAAATCACTAAATTTTAATGTGACATTTTGCAATATATTGGAAAATTAAATTTTGAATGATAATTAATATTTTAATTAAATTATTTATATTGATATTACTTTAATAAATGAATAAAATTAAATTTTATTATATAAAAATAATAATTTATTAATTTTAATATTTTAAAAATAGATAATAAATATTACTTTAAAAAATTATTTAAATTATTATTATTATTTTCAAAATATTTAGTACAAAATAAATTACACATAAAATTAAATATTTAATTCTAACATTTTAATATTGAAGATCATCGAATCATTTGTTTAAAAATTATTTATTATTAATACATTTGATTGTAAGATGAACGAGTTCTTATACATTCTAAAATACGAAAGAAATTTGAGCCCTCAAACCTCCATTAAATCGATCTGTGAATTCTATATCCCCACAATAGATAATATTATATAGTATTGATTGATAAAAATATAAATTAAATATTTTTTTATCATCTACAAAAAATTAAAATTACATATATTCTTTATTTATTTAATTTTATAAACTTTAATTTAATTTATTATAATACAAAATAAACCTAATAAATTTATATTAAAACCAATATATGACCATTTAATTATAACTCGATTTTATATAAATTTTTTAAAACTCCTTTAATCTTCAGTTTTGATCCATGTTAGAAATAAATGTTTTAAAGGAAAAAATGTTTACCGATTGAACGAGTCAAACGTTTTAATAGCTATAAAGTATTCATCAAACAAATAACAAATGTTAACCATAGATATATTTACGCTCGCCCTAAAATTCAACCTTCCAAATCTTTTATTTGACAAGAGCAACAAAATAAAATAAATATGGCCATACCTCATATTTCACTAACGGCTGACTAAGGGTCACATTAAAACATTTTCGTCCTTTTATTCCGGTTTGTCCCAAAATATGTACAACTATATCCATGAACTCTACGAGTTATTATTCTTTGACCTTCACTTGCAGAGTGCAACTAAAACACGGCGAGGAGATTTGGAAGGCCTACGCGCATGCATTCCTGATAAGTTATCAATGAGCAGCACATCCCCTAGTTCCCACTTCACATCTAAGCTTTCCTCATTCATTATTCTCTCGCACTCCTCCATTACTCTGCTCGGAATGGGAGACCCATCTCCACATATCAGCCTGTTCAATGTCGCTTCAGCCTTTCCATACGTAGCCGCAGGAATATAGTTAAACCACACTTTCCGATTTCCATAGCCTTCAAAACTTCTGGTGGCAGGGATTGGCCCTGAGATTATGTTTGCACTCCCTTCTTCCATCCACTGCAACTTCCCACCTCCATCTTCGACCCTGTAAGTCATGTATAACTAGTTCAGTACACTAAATAAATAGAATGATGGAATTTTCAGAAAAAAGAAAACAAAAGTTGAACATACTTTCGGCGAGCTTCATGTTGATCGTTGGTTTGCAAATGAGATTTCCAACTCTTGCCAAGGAAATAACCCAAATTGTCTTTCTTGGGGAGGAGAGTGTGAGTGAATATTCCATGCCTGTCGAGTTTTTGAACGATATCCGGAAATTTTTGTTCCATGTGGGCAGCAACTCTGTGGCTCTTCACCACCGCCGTTTCACCACCCTCAGAAGCAGCCACCTTGCAGAAGAAGAATATTTTTGATGGAAACTATATGGTCTGCGTCATAATATAACATAACTCTTAATTTAGTATAATAAGCATTACGGTACATGTACGAATTTATCATAACTTTGATGTAAAAGTATTATGTAATTATTTACTAGTGCCATCTCATGGTGGATGAAGATGTGTTGATGGAGAGGAGCTTCGTTAGCCGACCACACTCTGCCAACAATGTTGTTTCGGGGGGCGGGCCCTTTGTACGGCTGCTCTTCCCATCCAAATGCTTCCACAAAACCATTGAAGTCATTCGCCGACTTTATTCCGAATTCTATGGAAAGAATTGCTCCGCACTCGTGTAATTCTGGCTCAATCCATGCTTTATTCTTTCCCGACGTTATGGACTCTAACACTGCCGCGATGGCTTCCCTGTGAGAATTATTGTCAGGAAGGAGGACTTTAGGAAATAAATGACCATCTTTCAGCTTTTGCTCCTCAATTTTTCCCTCCATGAAATTCTCCATTACTCTTCTTAATTAGATTCTTACAATGCAACATAAAGTTAAAAGCAGAACACAGCATTGCTCAGCGGAGACGTCCTTCTTCGAAATTGTTGGTTGTCAAGTATGAGAGCGAGTCCATTGTTTGGTCGGTTACGTATGTGTAAGTAATTGTAGACTTGAATTTCATGGCTAATAGACCTATTAGATTATTTGCTATACCTGTTATCAATCTGTGATGGTGGTGAAATTTTAACATAAATACTGCCTTGTTTTGTACGGCGCGTGAACAAGTGACTCTAACGTAACAGGCAGTGTTGAAAGAGAGGAGTGAATTTGAATCGATAACTAAAGTCTAAATGGTTTGTTCATTTCCTTACAGAGTCTAACGTGTACACCTGCGAGTGGGATCAGAGCAAAGCGACATAATCTTCAAAATCTTTGTGATAATGAGTTCGGTCCACTTTATGCACATCAAATGACGTAAATTCTGAACATCGTGAAATTAAGAGTCTTATAGAAATCAACATTGGTGGCGGTTAAGGAATAAAACGAAGGTGAGGTGATGTTGTGACGAGGTTTCAAAAGTTGAGTATGTTTCAATTATTAAAGAGTTATATTATTAAAATATCATTTATTAATAGAGTATATTGGTATGGATATATGGTATTTTTGTATTAAGTGTTGAGAATGTAATATCTAATATTTGTTTAACATTTATTTACTAATAGTTTAAAGTAATTAATCATATTATAATATGTAAGATTTAATTATTGGTATTATAAAGGTTAAGTTTCGATCGTAGATTTAAAACTGTATATAATAATTTATTTTGACAAAAATGATTATAAGGTAAAATATCCAATCACTTAAACTTTCAAACTTTAATTATAACTATTTAAGAGGACATATTATAATATATAATTTTTTAAAGGTTTAATGTGATACCACGACAAATTTATATTGTCACATTTTTTTCATTTGAAGTGTCATTTATTATAGTTGTATTTTGCATGTTATCTATCAATAAATTTCAGAATAGCCACCTAACACCCCTTCACACATTCTTTCTTAAAGGGATTAAATTTGACACTTGGCCCTCCATGTCATGAATCTAATATAATTATATAACCGATTTGGTAATGTAGATTTGTGGCTTTGATTAAAAAATCGACACTAAAAGAAAAATTTACAAATAGCCATTTGTAGTTTCCCAGGTATGACCATACTAAATATATTTCCCCATACAATACATTCATTTTTTTGGGGTATAATGTATTAGGTATAAGTTGAAATTATAGGTAGATTGTCAAAAATAATAAAGGATTATTAAAAATAAATAATATATATTTTGTATATTAGTATATGAAGAACAATGTTAAATTCTTAAGAAAATTACATGATAATAATTTCAACCATCGAATTTAATCCATGCATGGGGTTCATGAGGAGGGCATGGATAATTAGAAATTTTGATAAATATGCAGTTTTAAATATTTTTTTAATAATATTGGAATGTTAAAATGGAGTTGGAAAGATGTGCTAAGAAGTAAGGTTTTAAAAATAGAGGAAGTAGGAGTGATTCAAACAATTATCAACATGGTGCAAGAACATAACATGATAAGTTGGAAGGCAAGAAATGTGCCCCTAATGTATAGGTAACTTTGAGTCACAGCAATGTAGTCTAAATATGTAGAATACGTAAAAATGTGCATGATCCTCAAATCGGGAAGAGGCTAAATTGGCTGATGTAAAAAACAATAATATGAGATCATGTGTCATAGATTGTAAAATATGCAATAGTAAGCAAGTGGAGTGCCATAGAGAGGTGTTTTAGATTGTTCAAATTGATTTTTAAATTAAGATGCTAAGTACCCAAAGTGAAAATTAAAACCAAGGGGCTATAGGAATAGTTGGATAAGGGATAGAACAATTGAAAAGTAAGCAAAAAAGTTATTTATAAGGAATGTGGAAGTAGTTAATCATTTACATAATTAGGAGAGAGATCCATGGAGTTATCAAATTGAGGGTATAATAAATATATAATATCACTATATAATTACCATATCAAATACCCTGCATGTCAGTCATATGAGAGTTTTTTGGTAGAGTATACCCTTATTTGTGTTCATGTGTTGTGATTATGCCCTCTTTTTAAATCGTCACCATTGCACTATCATGGTAAAATGTGAGAGAATCATAATTAGTATTCAGAGTAGCTTCCATTGATATTTACCATGATATTGTAAGAATTAAATTATGTCACTCCAAGGTCTGATCAATGTAAAATAATGTTATGCATGATTTAGGAATAATAGTGATTATTAATGTGATATAGCCAATGCAATTATTTGGTGATGTAGCTTGGTTAGGATGATGTGCATCATATTGAAGAGAGAGAATAAGAGATAAGCTGCATATATTAGCTGCATGCAAGTGAGTAAGTGTGGCATTAGTACATTGTTTTCCTTCTATAAGTTGTTTGATAATGAGAGGCTCAAAATGAGATTAATGATGCTTTGGTATGGGCTTTGAAACCATAATTTTAGGAGCAAAATTGGGTACTAATAATCTATTAGAATGATTTTTTTTAGATCTCATATTTTGAACATGCTTTTATTTACCTTTGGAAATTATATTTCTACATGTGAATTTATTGGAGTCTTTGAGTGTACCCTTTGTATCTTGTCTGTAGTAAATTTGATCATTTCATCAAGAACATTGAGGTCCTGAAGTGATAAAAAGTATTTAAACTAATTTAAGTATCTTGTGGATCCCTTTATGTAGAAATTGGTGTTTTCTCCTTACTTTGTATGAAATACATATATTGACATTCACCCACTCAAATAAATGTAAATAAATAATGATATAAGTGTTCATCTTCATTGATGGGATTTAAATTTTGATTTGCCAATTGCTTGTATGTAATTTCATATGTATTCTCATAATTATGCATGTAATTTATGAATTGACTAATAATGGTAGTCTGTGAATAGGCTCTTTTACAATTGGTGCTTTTTTTTACCTTTTCTTGGATAGATTCTTTTATTTATGTCAAAAATTTCATTTTTAGAATAATTTCCTTAATAGGCTCTTCCATTTATTGAAAAATTCTTACTTGTAACATACCTTCTTTGGTAGCCATTTATTTTTCTTAAGACTTGTACTTATAGCATAACCTCCTTGACAGATGTTTCTATTTTCTTAGGATTTTGGAGACTCGAGAATAATGAATGAGGAAAGCATAGATGTGAAGTGGGGACCAGGGGATGTGTTGCTCATTGATAACTTATCAGTAATGCATGTGTGTAGGTCTTCCAAACCTCCTCGTCATGTTTTAGTTGCACTCTGCAAGTGAAAGTCAAAGAATAACAACTCGTAGATTTCATGGACATATTTGTAAATATTTTGGGACAAACCAAAATAAAAGGATGAAAATCTTTTAATGTGACCCTTAATCAGTTGTCAGTGAAATATGAGGTATGGCCATATTTATTTATTTATTTATTTTATTTTGTTGTTGTTGTCAACTAAAAGATTTGGAAGGTTAAATGTTAGGGAAAGCATAAATATATATATGGTTAGCATTTGATATTTATTTGATGAACACTTTATAGCTATTAAAATGTTTGACTCATTCAGTCGGTAAACATTTTTTTCTTTAAACATTTATATCTAACATCGATCAAAATTGAAGATTAAAGGAGTTTTAAATTTTTTATATACAATCCACTTCACATCTACGCTTTCCTCATTCATTATTCCCCTGCTCTCTTCCATTACTTTGCTCACAATGGGAGACCTAAAATAAATAATATTTACTTTTGGGTATTCATTGTTTGAATGTTGCAGAGTTGAAATAGGAAGAAATAGTATTACTTTTTTAAGTGTGCATGGAACAATGAGTATCCATTATTATAATTTATAGGATATTTAGAATAATTTTGTTTATTTAAAAAATGAGTGAGAGAACCACTGTTGAACATATCAATTCAAAAAAGTGATAGTTGGTGAGTAGGAGACAAGGCCACACTATGGGACACGGTCATAGTGCGGCCATACTAGCTAGTATAGACTTGTCCTAGAAGACCATAAGTTATTGGGATAGGTTTGATTAGATCCCATGGGATGAATAGGGATAATGTAGTTGAAATAGGGATGTTGGTATGATACTTCAATGCATACAAGATAGTGAATTATTTTTTATATAACGTGCATTAGTAAAATGGAGAAAAGACCAAGTAAGGGTAAATATACCAAGGATAAAAATTTTCAAGCACTTAATGGTTAATTTTATGTTTCTAAAAACATTTAACAAAAGGTAATTTTATACTTCCACAACCTCTTTTAATTTTTCTATTGCTTACCTCTTCTTATTTTGTGAGAGAAATTTTACTCTTATTCTTATCATAATTCCATAAGAACCTTTTCATAATAGAATTGAGTTTGTTTTTGGCTCTTATTTTTTAATTTAATAATGGACATATGTAAATTGAAATTTTAGAGGGAAACTTGAATAAGTTAAATTTTCCCTAGTTAAGAGATTCATGTCCCATTCTAAGATGGGGAACCCCCTTTTAAATTTGAAAATAATATCCTCCAAGAAATATGTTTTAGAACATTAATCAAAAATTCGATGCCATAAGTATTTATTACTAAGAGAATTGATGGGGCAACCTAAGATTCTACAAATGTGAGATTTACTAATAGTTAATGTGTTGAGGAAGAATATGTCATAAATTATAAAATTAGGACTTTGACAAAAGCCTCTTGTATAGACCAATTATTCTTTTAAAATTATTAGAATCATATATCATTTTGAGTTTGACTAAATTATTTCCATCAATAAATAATCTTGAAATGTCCAAAACATTGTTTAGAGGCATTTTTCTAATTCATAGTCAACGTATATGACCATCCCTTAAATTGTAGGTCCTTTGTGCATTTATTATAGTTTTATACTATATTTTATAGTTAACCCACGTTTTATTCCCTTGAGTAGCCTATATATACAAATTTATACGTAATATTTTAATTATCTATTATTTTCATCCATGTTTCTTGCGAATTGAGTCTTTTATGCCTATTTTATCAAGTATTATGAAGAGGTCATCACATCTTATTATAGAGTATGTACATTGATTAAATTATGTCATCATGCATATATCCACAAGATCTTGTAGTAAAAAAGGTACAGTGTTAGCATGTAGTTGTATTTCATTATCTAGGAGAGGATATGATTCCCTTTCCATCACTTGGTTTAGTATTACAGTCATATGTACAATAGAATTGTATTAGCTTTAATTCCAAGTATGTAGAATATGTAGCTACAAACTCGTAGGATGTTGCATGAGTCAAATACATCGAGCACACACTCTTTTATTAAGTAATTGTTGAGGATTGGGACAAAGACCAAAGGAGAAGCTAACTAATCAAATCTATATATCAATTTGTAGAAGCAAAGGTACATTTTATTTAAAAAATCAATTTTCAAAGTGACATAAAAAATCAAAAATCAAAATTAATAAATGTACACAATCATTGAAAAAGGTAAAAATAATGACATGAATATAGGCGGATAATTAAAATCGTATAATTTCTATCTAGTACATAATCAATGATTCATTTACTTTTTCCTAGTGAAAATTCAATGTGATATTTGCATCGTGGTAGAATAATTAACTCCAAATTCATAGTTCATTATAAAAATTACATAACTCTACCCAAATGTGTTAGATCATTTAATTTTAATTTACTTCCATTGTTAGTGCTCTCTTATTCATGATAACATTCCCCCCATTATTAAATTAGTTTTGTAAACATCATATTCTTGATAGTTTAACCGCCTTATTTCAAACACTATAAAATGATTTACACTCTCTACGTAGCCTACTCACTTTTTGAGGTGGCATGCCATCTTCATGCCTTCATGGTCTTGATGTCTCCTTGTCTTTTCCATGTAGGATTACCAAAAGCTTGGAACTGACAGGAGTAAATCTATCTGTTGAACACCTTCGGTGGTTTTCTTATTACCACAAACCCATATGGTTTTCTATTGCAAGTTGACCATGAACCTAGAGGTGACAGGAGGTCTCAACTATTTTATACAGTTTGGTGGTTTCTCAGATTTCCAAAAACTTCTTTCCAAGAACCAAGCATTACTTTAGTACTTTTTCTCTCCACAATGTTCTTCATCAGGGGGTACCAAAATGGAAAAAAGTGCTCAGTATTTTATTGAAAATCATACTACACAATAAAACTACACCATGCATAGGATAAAACAAACACACAAAAAAGTGTCACCATAGCAATGATGCGACCCCATCATAAGCAATTTATGAGAGGATGCCAATTGTCCTCCATCCTCTACATATCTTCCAACCTCCCATACTTGCTATTTACTTTGTTGATGTGTTGATGAATTTCAAAAAAATTCTAAGATGTTGAGTACTCTCGATAATACATTTATACAACATAAAAATAGACTTTGATGACTGAATAAATCTTAAAATTCAACTTGACTCCTTTAAACTAAAAACATACAATGAAGACCTTAATACATGATAGTTAGGATCTACCTGTCATAAAAATGACAGCTATACAACTATTTAAAATGACAGCGATTCAAGATATTTTTACTTGTTTTTATGACTTCAACTTTATGACTGATGACTTTGATAACAAAATGACATAAAGGACAAAGACAATAACCTATTTAATAGGACCTCTAATTACTATTACTAACTTATTTAACAAATACCATGCAAAACAAAAGACATGACGATTACTATTTCTATTCCTCGACCAAAGACATTATTAATGATGACTTGATTAAAATAATTAAAAATACTATCGACTAACCAAATTATGACGGTGACAAAATGTCAGAAATACATAGAAAATATTTATATTGACCTTTTTGAAATAACTATTGGCCGAACAAAATGCAGAACGTAGGATGCAGTTCCAGTTCTGATGGCATCGACAGCGTTTGTAAACCAAATCTCCAATGCATGTAGGCTGTGTAGAGAGGAAAAAAACGAGCTTGTGGAATGATTGGCGGTAGATATATCTGATGATCTTGAGTGTATATAGTCATCAAATAAAACAGTCATGATCTATACGGCGATCACAAACAGGTAGCCGAGTTGAGTCTCTTTCTAGATTATTAGTCTCATATTCTTATACTGTGAGCAGTGTAATGTATCGATGCAATCATGGATTTAATTCAATGATATCCTTCTTTTATATTTTAAACCACTCTCAATAACTATTTTTTTTATTTCTATTCAAACCGACGATGGTGAGACTGCAGTTACAATATATCAGCAAGCTCGAAGATGGTAGATTTGTCAGAAGCACACAAACAAATCACGCTATCGAAAATTATTAAGCAACTGTAGAATCGTGGGTGTCAAGATATGAGCCAATGAATTTATTGAGAGCTTGAACCCGGTAAAATGAATGACGGTATATCACAGGTGGAGAATGACGTGGTAGAAAGTAGACGCACAGTTGTCACAGGTCTATACAGAACTCTGAAGCATGAAATTCAACGCAACAAAACAAGCAATACTCAAACAAATATATATTTATCCATTTACAGGAGCGGTGTATAGAAACAACGGATCCTCTATTTGTTTTAGCTCTCCATCGGATAATCCTACTCTGATACCAAACATGAGAGCGAAAAGAACTTCAATTGAATTAAACGTGAAATAGCAATAGGATATATACACCACGAGTTACCGAAAATATGGTAACTATCCAGCGTGAAGGGAGGACCCAATTATCTAAGTCAGACTTCGCATAACAGATTCCGTTAAACGTAAAAATAATGTAGCACTAAGATTATATGCTATGCGAACAAGGGATAGGCTACATAATGTTAGTTTAGTAACCTAAATTTGGTCATGAATACTTCACCATGCCTATTTTATCATTATTTATCCTTAATTATCATATGCAATTAACACCTTATTTCACTAATTTAACCTATCTTAAGCACAAGAAGAGACCTAATTCCACTACAATATGATCTACTATCACCTACATAAATTGTCTTACTGGTGAAAACTCCTTTATGAATCTGTATGTGTAGACATAGACCAAAAAATATGTAATTTCCCTAATGGTTTGGTAACACCCACTAAAATAGAAGCTCCAAAACTCCTATACTTGTTTACTGATTATGTCCTTCCATCACAAATAATCAAAATTAAAAAAGGAAAGTATCCTTAGGGTCAGCTTAAATATTCATAAAATCTCAAACAAGACTTTTCCCCTCATCAATCACTCTAAAATCATATTAAATTATTTCATTTTAATAATCTACACAATATTATCGATATCATCACAAGAGTTTATTCACACAAGTGCAAAAAAAGATAAAAGTTTCATATTATTTTAAAATAATCTTATATGATCTCTAGACAATCATGAGCTATGTATGAAATCAAGCTTACACAACCCTTCCCTAAGCAAGATCAAATATTCAAGCCAATTCTAGATGCATCCATATAATAAAAGTTTAATAATTACATAAAGAACTTAAGTGGGAGAATTAAATGGAGGTTTGATCCCTCTTCAGAGTATTGGTATGTAGGCAACACTTAACATAGTGGGTGTTCAATTTTAGCGCAAATATAACCACTAATCCCATTTTACTCTTTCATATCCGTGTGGCACAAACTAGGGTTTTCAGCTTCAAGAAGAAATATATGGGTCTCACATGTATCACATAATAAATTTTTATTGTAAACATATATATTTTACATTGTTGCATAGGATTGTTCCCTATTTTTAGTATTTTATAAAAGGACAAAAATGTTAATGAAGGATAACAATTCCCATCACTACTAACCGTATTAGGTGCCCATGTTTGTACATAGTTCAAAGTTCATCTTCTGAGAGGATTCTAGGTTTTCATATTCATCATTGTTTCTATATTATTTCAATCAACATATTTAATTGAACACATAAAAAGGCTACACAATATCTCTTTTGTATACTTTAGTATTATTTGCATTGATTCTACTTCCTCACTTCTAATTTCTTGTTTGTAAGTATATTTACAAAACCATGACTTATTCAATCTAATTTATGTAATTAAGAATTATTTTTGTACTAATTCATAATTTAGATAAAATACTTTATGAAACCAATTATTATTTGAATGTTAAAAAAACCTACGTATTATTTAGGGTTTCAACCTTATATGATATCATTAGCTTGGAATCAAACATAACCATTATATAAAAAAATTATCACCTCATAAACTAAGTTTATTTTAATTTGAACCAAAAGCTACATAAAGTTTCATTCATCATAAATATGTTTATTTGTCATGAATATTATGTAATGTGTAAATCATGATATAATCAAAATATAATTACCAATAACTAAATACATTAATAATCCTTTTATCAAATAAATTTAAGTAATGCTCAATTATTCCATTTGAAATTTCAATGAAAATATATCAAACAAATAGTCACCAACTATGTACTTGGACACAAGCTCTTTGAAAATATGATGTTCTATCAACACACTATTGATGATATATTGTGTTATTTTCATGGTGTAGAGTTATCTACATTTATACAGGTTCAATACTAGCCCTTTTTTTTTCTTAAATGATTTCATAGATATATTTTTAAGATGGAAATTTTAAAATCTAGGTAAAAAGGTGTGAAAGTAAAGTGAAACAAAGGATAAAAATTAAATACGTATAATGTATGATGTTTTGATTATGTGGATTTGATTTACTAAATAAAAATAAATAGAAACGTTAAATACCTATACTAAAAAAACAATTATCAAATTAGCTATGGCTAATCACAAATACAAAACACCTAAAGATAAAACAAAAAGGACTGATTAAAAGATATCACCCATATTAACAACTACAAATACCATTTATTATATTATTTTTGTTTTTGTTTATGTGTTGTGTGTAGTAGAGAATGATCACATGTAAAATATCAACATTTTCTTTTCATATTACATGGGATTTTACCACATACTAAAACATATAAAATTAATCATGTCTACATAAAAATAAAAATAGGGTTTTAAAAATTTGTGGCCTCTATAACATCAAGGTTGGTAGGCCAGGATTATAAAAGGATTTATTAAGTTCACTAAAGACGTAATAAATCCAAAATATGAACACTATGGATCTAAAGGTATTGTGACATGTTTTCTTTCGATATGAGATACCTTCTCACCATGTATAGTTGACTATGATAAATTTGAAAAGAGGTATTCAAGTTTAGAAAAATGTAAAATAATAGTTTTACATCTCGATAGCCTTTGCAACATCAAGATCATGATTATCTAATAATATCACATGTGTGAGATAAATATATTAAAGTGATTCATAGAGTTTTGTAAATAGACCTACATAAAAAATAGACCCCATGTGAAGGTGTGAGCTCGTGGCCCATTTATGATTGGCACATTTTTTTGGTTATATTACATTGTATTTCACCAACTATTGGTGATAAATCAGGACATATAAAGGTATACATGGTTAGTACCAGATACAATTAGAGTTTTATGATGTCATGGCCTTTGTAACATGAGGGCTATTAGGAAGCCAAATTACACAAAAAAATGAATGTATTTAGGTGAAGATAATGATGAAATATCAATTTTGTGACTTTGTGGCATTTTTAACATCAAGGATTAGATATTGTGATAGGTGTTTGGTTAATATTCTCAGAGATATTAATAATGATAAATCATAAACAAAATCTTAGGTTCATTTGACAAAATAGCTATAGTGCACTACGAATAAATTAACTCTGATGACATCTACTAAACATGCATAAATACCATTATCACTATAACATGATTAATCCTTAAATTGTATGATTTCAATCATTCATATTCATATGGGTTTTTCATTTCTCATCATTACATCATCACTAATATTTGATTTACAAATGAGCTTTTAAAAACCTCATTGAGGTAACTAGCTAAAGTGTCTGATATTTATTCTTTTCGTTTCCCACATTTTAAAAAGCTTTGATCTTGGTTTATTTTAACTATTTCTAGTTTGTAGTTATTATTTTTATTTTTTGAAGTGTGAGAAATATTTTATGAAGAATTAATTTCATAAATGTAATTCATTAAAATATAATTTTTTATTTTTTTTGTAGGAATTACATTCAGAAGAATATCATGTTGTCATTGAGGCACTTGCATAGTAGGGAAAACACTTGAAAAATGTAGCTTTGCAAGATACACATTGCAAAGTTTATCTCATTTTCCCATACCCACAATTATGACATGGAAAAAGATAATGAAAAAAGTAAACTTCTAAAACAAGATGACATCAGTGTGAGAATCTTCAAGAGACCACATGAAAGGATTAAATAATCAGTAGAAATCTTCAATGAAAGTGTAATTTTTCAATTAAAAATTAAAAATTACAATTTGATCTATAGATCTTGATGGAAAATAGTGGCAGAAAAATATGGTAAAAGTGCAACTTAGCAAGTTTGCTAAATTGCAAGGTGAATAAGATATTCCTAGATCTATGGATAACGTACAAGCACTTTCCAAAGGCATCGATCTAGCATATAAAATTCCTTGTGACTAAAATAGATTTAGTGGTGGTTTGAAAACCAAGGTCAATACCATGTGGTGATATAGTCTTGTTCCACATTAAGATATTGGTATCACTACCTAGATTTCATTAAGAAAGAGGGTGAGGTTGATAGAATATTAGAGCTGTATCAAAGGTGATTTAAAATTTGGAGACAAATGTCCAATTATAAAGGTGAATTAATGTTTTCAAATTCAACAAAGGTAGATACTAAAAAAGTAGCACATAGGATTTTAGGATTGATGATACCTTGCATCAAGCTATATCTGATGAGTTTTTAAGGATTTAAACCAATCAATAAGGGAAGGTTCCCTATGGATGTTTGCTTCCAATGCTGATTATAGTGTAGAGAGTATCAAGAAATGGATGGGTAATTCTTTATACGGTTCAAAATGTTGCCAAATCTGTATCAAGAATGGAGCAAGATTTTAGCTCTTCCACAAAAACATTGCAGGTCTACAATAATGAAATTAATCATATTCCATATATTTATTATAAATAGTAGACATTTGTAGACAACATTGGGAATATATCTCTACCCCTGGCTGAAATGGTGGCTACCAAGTGTACATGTGATAACAAACCCTCTGATTTCCAAATAAGGTATGGTGGTTAAAAGGGTTTTGTATCAGCTGATCCCAACTCCTCTTACAAGCTATATCTACACCCAAGCATGATGAAATATAAGTTAGATGATACAAAATTGTATGTTCTTACTTGTTCTAAATTTTGACCTTGCTTTCTCAATAGGAAAATTACGAGCCTCTTATCTACTTTGGGGCTTGAAGATAAAGAATTTGTGAAGTTGATGGAGAAAATAGTGGAGGACCTGGACTAAATTTTGACTGACCAAACTACGGATCTTGACATGATGCAAATTATATCTACAGGTAAACATCACAATGCACTTAACTTATAAGGATGCTATCATGCAGTTTATTCTCTAGTTTTGAGCCATATCTTATGATTATGCTCAATGCATTTAGAGCATCAAAATTTATTGAATTAAGAAATAATACATACATATTTATTCATAATGGGTGATGTTTGATGGGGTGCCTAGATTAGACTAGAACATTAAATTATGATGAAGTATTTTTTCAATTTTCTCACACTCCAAAAAATAAAAAATATCATGATCTTGGGTTTTCTTATTTCAAAGGAACCAAGAATGGCTATTCATATAAATTGCTAAAGGTGAAGGTGAAAATATGGGGTTTAGAACTACTACTAATCAAATGTGCAACTAAAAGATAAAGCAAATAATTCAATGCCAAATGTTACTTTGCATTTTGGAAAATTAAAAACTGCATGAAGATTTCTCATGTCCATGGAAATGTGAGTGGGAAGAGCAATGTTTAAAATGCACTTCAAGAATATTCAAGTTGAAATATGTGGTCCAACCTCCCAATCTCATAGGTCAACTTAGCATAATAAAAGTTAACTCAAATAGAGGTATCTAGGAGATTTCAAGGAGGAATGTAAATTTACATGTTTGTAAATGTGCAAATTAAAAATTTCACTAAGATTTACCAAACCCACCAATCAACATAAACTCAACATGAGGGGATTCAAAGTATAACTTTCAAATCCAATTGTAAATTTGCATTTTTTCAAATTTTAAATTGCACATGAATCTCCTAGGTCTGTCAGGGAACTGTTGACAAGAATTTCAACTCCAAATTGTAAGTTAAAAATTTTCAAATTACAAATTGCACTTGAAGATCCCAGGTCCATGGGGTAACTTTAAAGGGGAATTGCACCTCCAAATTATAAGCTAAAAAAATTTAAAGTGTAAATTACACTTGAAGCTCCTACATCCATGGGGGAAAGTTTAAGGGGAATTAATACTCCAAATTGCAAATTATAAAATTACAAATTGAAAATTACACTTAAATCTCCCAAGTCCATGGTGGAAATTTTTATGGGAAATGCAACAACCAATTTCAAGTTCCAAATTCGCAAATTGCAAATGTGTTATTGACTTATGGATTCCCACCATACAAAGGAGGTAAAAAATTACAAATGGGGACAAACTTCCCCACAAGGAAAAAAGTGAAAAATAATGCACTTAAGCATTATGAAATATTAATACAACCTTAGAAAGGTCAAAAGGGAAAAAAAAAGTCTAGAAAGGCACATTAAAATTTAAAGCAAAAAGGTAAAATGAACTAAATATTTTCATTTTTAATGTTTTTCTTGTGTTTAAAAACTCTTTGGAAGGATTTTTGTAGGTTTTAAAAGGCCAAGGTGGGCCATTACAAGAATTTTTTTCAAATAACCATGGATCTGATGCTGCAATCTAGTGCCATCATGACAAGGCAAAGGTTATTCTTAGCTTTACACATGATAAAAGGCAACTGTTGAGATGTTTCTATCTATGCAAATGAGTGGTTAAAATCATGGAAAAGTGGTTACATATGAAGATAGAGAGTTGGTTGTATTCCTAGGCGAATATTTTCCCTTAAACTTAGATGCAATAGTTCTATATCCAAATAAATCAAAGGTTTGCTTGAAAATGTCATCATTATATGGATAGGCAGTTACTTCACTGATTCCCTTCATCCAAATAAAGAATATTGGTATAAATTTAAGAGCTAATTATGAGGTTGCTATATTCTAAATTTGAAAACATATTCCTAGAGAAAATGGGTGAGAAATTTATATAAAAAGAGGGCTTATCCTTTTTTCAAAGGTTGTTGTTGGTTTTCATACTTCATAGATCTTAGGATATTTCAAATTTTGTCATCCTTATTGTGTGTGTATTTTGTCTCTCTTGCTAAGGTGGTTGTAGTTGGACAGCCATTATCAAGCTCTTAGAGTATTATATATGTCTCCCCTGTTCAAGAGAAAACTCACCATGTTTCTCCCCATGTTAACATTATAAAACACTAATGTATGTAATATTTGTCTATAAGATAATGGAACAAATCTATGATTTTTACTCTTTCCTATTAATTAAATGAAATAATATGTTTTACATACTCTGCTAATCAGATATATAGTTTAATGCTTATGAATGATTATCATCTTGGGCATATATCTAGATTCCAAACCCCTTTCTGCATTTTCATATGGAAATATGTTGTTGATAAACTCTTAAGGGTGCCTTGGATTTAAGTATTTTATAGGAGAAAGTATTTGAACTTCTGCTTGTAGTGTATGCTTTAGGGTTTCAAGAATCATTATAATATTTACATTATATTGGTACAAATGGATGAAAATCATTCATGTTAGCTTTCCTTAGCATGTATCTTAGTTTTTCTACATCTTTACAAGTGAATGATGTCATGCTTACTAAAATAAATCCTTTTTTTCAAAAAACCACACCACCATACCACTTTGTTTTATAGCTAATTAACTCATTGTACACTATTTTACCCCTTAAATAACATACCCTATTACATATTTTGAGTATTAGTTACCTACAATTGTGTAAATCTTGCATATCTAAAATGTATCTATGTTTTAAGCTTTAAAGCCTAGCATTGTAGTCTTTCATTTAGCTTAGTTATAATTTTTATATTTATCCTATACTCGACATAATAAATTTAGTGTATATTTATATATGATATTAGTTATTAATTGGCCTAGTGTATATTTGATTACCCTTGTGTATTTTAATTTATATATTATTAATTCTATTATATCATAAAGGGTAGAATTTATACTTATATAATTGAGGGTAAAAAAAGGGAACTTCAAGGTCTGTACCAAACACATAGTTAACCAGAAGGGTTTCCACATCATCATAGGTTCCATAATATTTTAGATATGAATTAATTCATACTATAATAGGGTAAATTTTAATTCATCAAGGAGATATAGTGGCTACCTCTATTTCTTAAATTGTCATGCAGCTATTTTCCTCTTCTAGTGGTGCTACATCAACACCACTTTAAGTATGTATATATTTGCATATTCAAAATGTAGTTGGGATTGATGGTTCCACACTTAATTGGCATTTATATAGTATTTTTGTTGAGGAGCCCTATTTATATATACACTTTTTTACATGTATGTTTTTCATTATCTTCACACCTAGTTATATTATTGGAGATGTAAATTAAGACATCACTTTGAGGATGAGCATCCCCTCCCCAAGCATATATATTTTTATCCTCCTGATCTCTAAGGGAGGATAATTTTTGATATTAACGCTAATAGGAATTTTGAATATTGATCTACAATTAGTATTGATGTGTAAATCTTGTAAATTGTTTCGTTAAACTAGTATCTAGTCTTTTATTTCTTCACGAGTATTATTATAATACATTTATTTATATTTTGGTTTTGCTAGTTGAATGATTTTGTGTAATAATCATAATCTCTCATTATAGATGTGTAATTACAATCTAAAAAATGTAATAACCTCTGATTATATATGCTAAAGTTTATTATATTACTTTTCCCTTGGACTCTTAACTATGTTTAATTATTGGTGTACTTACAATATCATGTATAAAATGTTGGTTCCTAATTGTTTATCCATCCTTTAGTATAAGATCCATCTTAGAATTTTTTAATATTGTTTGTTCCACATACCTTATTTCCTTCCCTACTTTTATTTATTTTTAAGTTTATTTTGATAAAATCCACTTTAGGTTAGATCCATCCTTAATCTACCCATTTCAAGTAGATATAGATTCATATATTATCTGAACCAATAAATAATCACTCTACTTATCACTATTACACTAATAGGTTGTTCATAAAACCTAATACCTCATGTCTTGGAGTGAATATTTGTTCACCAATCCTGAAACATTATAGGCTACACCATAATGTTCTGTAGTGTGCATGAAACCCACATCAGCAATAATGAGACTACTCTACACTTTTGTCATGTCATATATAAAAATATTTCCATGAAAATTGTTATGATATATGTGGTTGATTATGGATGTATGAGTAGTATTAAAATTGTAATTGATGGAATTAAATTTTAATTTCCATGATGACAACACTAAAAAACACTACAAACACAAAGTGTTAGATCTATCTAAAATACTTAAATTCAACACTTTTTATAAGATTGGTTACAACAAATCAATAAGATATTCAATTATATGTCATAATAATAATGATAGGCTCAAGGCGTTTATGATAAAAATAGAACAAATCTAGAAATTTTCATAAGAGTAAATTAAATACAATAATAAGAAAGCATATAGCTTTTGTATTTGAATTACAAATACATCATTATTATGTCAGAAAGGTTTATTATTTCATAATAAAAAATATCTCAAAATGATTCTTATTAGGGTATTAAAAAACATATCAAGTCTTTGAAAAGAGTCTTTCTACATGAAAAATATACTGATGTGATATATGGCTAACATTATGCTTACAAGGTCTGTGGTAGGCTAAGAAAGGAGGTTTTGGTTCCTCTAAAAAAGGCCATGTATTTAACCAAGTTGTATATGAGTGCAAATTTGTGAGGTAAATTTCCTTAATATAGAGTGACCTTTGTGGCTATGAATAATTAAAACTAACTATTCATCAAGCATGGCATGCACAAATTTTATGAATTTTATGTAGATGTGAAGATAGGGGAGAATAAAATAGTAGTTAATGCTCTCATTCCTCCTAAAATTACTGAACAAAATTTTTAGGATAAGGATAATGATGTCATGGTAGAGATCTAGTTACAATAAATGGTGGAATACATGATGAGAGAAAATAAGTTATTAGACATCATGGTGGTTTGTGCATGTTAGGTAGCATCAAAATAATTACCATGTGTATGGCCATCACTCTAGGCTTGCTAGTGTTGAAAATGAGTCACAAACCTTTGAGAGTCCACGTATTAAACTTCATATATAACCCTAACCTCCATTTGATTCAAGGATATGGAATTTGACCAAGATTCATTAAATTTAAACTTTGAGGGAAATGTTCTAACATTCACACTTATATACAGTTACTTGTTTTTCAAGACCCAAAATGCATAAGAAAAAGATATGGTAGCATTTATATAAAATATGGGTGGAATATCGATCAAAATATAATGGTGTTTTTAATGAAATAAAAATGATATTTAATGCCATGTTTTGGGTTAATATTTGTTTAGCATAATAGTTCATATTCTATGTACCTTATATTCTGCCATGCTTCTACCATTTATGTATATAGCATATCCATATTCAAATATCACTTATTTCCATATCAATGTTTCCTATAAACTAATTATGTCAAATTAATTACTAATTTGGAGTTTTGGTGTCAAACTTTCTTGCCATAGAATGTCCTTAATGGATAACGTTCTTATCTACCCAATCCCTAGTGTTTAGGAAGATTAATCCATTATATATATAATGTCTAATAATATATTTATTTATAATAATTATAAATATATTATATCATATCATATGATATATAATATTATTTAATATTAATATAAATTATTTTATAATATATCATTTTATTATCATTAATAATATGTATTAAAATATTAATATTTATAGCTAATTGTTATAGTAAAAACATAATAAATAGTAATATATAATATTTTATAATTAAAAAATATAATAATATTAGTTTAATGTCCATGAAATTCATGATAGGCATAATAATACCTAGACTTATATGTGCGTGACAAGTGAAATGTGTCACGATATCTTATAGCATAGAGTATAATCAATTTCATATAAAGCATCATCCTCAATCTTGTAACTTAGGAAATTATCATGATCCACTAAGGGAAGGAATATGAATTTTTTTAGGTGTTAAATTCTTTCTATACAATGGTGAATATGTGTTCTTTATAGGTATAATGAAACATAAAACTAACATGACAAATAAAATTGCCAATAGGCAAAGATTCTAAACAATAACCTATATTGATAAATATTGAATGAATTTAAATAATTACAAACCCAAACCATGCTTAAATAAGCCTAAAATTAGAAATTAGTGTTTACAATAAAAATAAATTAAAATAACTAAAATCTAAAAAAAAACATATATTTTTAGCAACTGCTATTTATAGTAAGTTTTGCATGCAAACATGTGTGTCTATAAAAATTTACCTAAATATACTAAATTCTAAAATTAGCCTATGGGATGAAATTTAACTAATTTTGACATCTGGTTCTAAAAATAGAAAATTCCCCAAAAAAATCATTAAATGTTAATTTTAGAACCTTAAATGATCACGTTCAACCTCTAAAAAATAATGAAATAAAATATAGTGGGATATATCACCTTATAGAACAATCAAATTTTTTGATACGATCATTTTGACATGTGGAGGAGCTCAAACAAAATTATGGGTCAAAAGTTATGGCCTCCAAAACAAAGTGCACATAAGGAGATTGTAGTGAAGGATCATCCATTTGATAGAGATAAAATTAGAGATATTGAGGTGTAAAAAACAACCTTGAGACTCATGGATAATGGTACATTAGTATTGCATTGTGAGAGTGAACATCTTGAGAAATATTCAAGCATTAAATAGGAGATAAACAACATGCCTTTGGATCATGATGAAATGATAGATGTGATGGTAGGAACTTTTCTTTTCCCTAACATGTTTGAGCAATGTATTGGTCCAGCTATGGAGAGAGTAACTAATAATATGTTTAAGTATGATGTATTCCATCCTTATGAGAGGTAGAGTGAAAAATATAATCAAGTGATGGATATGGAAATGATGGTTGAATATCTAGTTGGTGATGATATTCAAGCATTGTGTGAGTGTCCTCAAGTTTATATGGAAACAAGAGAAGATGATAGAGCATGGAAAGTAGTTCATTCTTAAGGATATGTGCAGGTGAATATTCATTTATAGTAGTGTGTGGAAGAAGTGTTGACCCAGTAATATATGAATATTGTCCAGGAGAGTGAGTATAATGATGGTGAAGATTTAGATAGGCTTAAACTTGACATGGATCAATAATATAACATGTAGATAGATTAATTAGTGTAGTTGATTTGGATATTAAATTTAACATGAGGAACATTATATTTCAAGTATGTATAGTAATTTTAAATCTCAAAAAGTGGGAAAAGGTGTTGATAATGCATGTTACAACTCTAAACTTTGGAGACAAAGCTAGATTTTTAGATGAGATGGAGATATTTCTTATTGTAGAAATATAGACAATGAAGGATGTGAAGGTAATAATTTTACTTTATGTGGGTTTGTATGATGTGGTATATCATTTTTATGCCCAATTATATATTGATTTAATTGTGATGAGATTGGGGATGAGAGATAATATTTTATCCATGAATGAGCAGCTAAAAGTAGATGTATCTAATATTTTGGATGATTCTAAATATGATTAGATAATGTGTGAATAAACACAATTGGTATTTATGATGAGGTGGATATTTTATGGTGGGTTTGATCCCACATGGGTGTTTGTGATGAATGAGAGATAATCTTGGTGGTGGTGGAGATCTAAGAGTGGGTTTCAACACACATGTGAGATGACCGAGAGATGGTTATGCCTTTGATGGAGGAGTATATATTATTATGTGTCTAATTACATAAATGACAGATATTGGAGTGGATAAAAATACCATAAGGAGTGAGATAAATATAATAACTATGAAGATAAGATAAGACAAACCAACATTTAGGAGTTGAAAATGGTGTAATAAAAATAAGAACTAGCATCTGATTTATGTGGTATATTTGAAGGGGATGCCATGGTTTGTTTTACTCATGAAAAAAAGAGTGGTTTTTCAAATCATCCTATCCATGTGATCCAAATATCACATTTATTAAATTTGGGTTTCTGATGTAGGAGCATCCATATTCCTAAGCTATCTTGCATCACCAAAAATATAGTGCATTCATATGTCCATTATCTCTTTTACTTTCCCATTCATTTATGTGTTTGGAGGAAGTGGTCTTGGTAATTTATTTATGGTGACATCAATATTTAAGTTCATAAATTTTATTAAAATGGTTCAATGCTTTAGAATCCATGTAGGATTGATTACTTTATTTCTTAATTAGTAGAGCTTTTGTGCTAATCAGGTTTCACCTAGGCCAATATAGGTCTTCACTAGATCACATAATTATTTGAAAACATTTTGATTTTTTATTTAATATTGTTGTTTTGAATTATGACCATGTTTCGGTCTTTCATTTTATTATTTTTTTAAGAATTAAAAATGGACTTTGTAGTGTGAGTAAGAACTAGAAAACTGACTGGGTCAGGATACACACTGCTCAATCTTCAATAGTTCTGATAGGAAATAAATTTAAATACATTTTTATTTTGAGATATTTCTATTTCATTTTATTTATTTCTTCATCCCAATTCCCTAATTGCAAATAAGACTCAAGCTCGTTAGTTATACTTTGGTGATTAGAGTTCTATCTCTTGACTACAACATGGTTATGACTTTGAAACCTAGGTATGGTGAGTGAGATTCATATTATCCATAGGCAAGTAATATTTCATCAATTATTACTACAAATATAGTTGGATTTGAGTTTCCAATTAGGTCTTCCGTTGATAGACCATCACTTTGTAGGATTGATTGAAATTACCTTCCTCAGATAAGATTACTCATAGTGTTTCATATTAAAATACTTTTTAAAATACCAACTACATATATTTAATATAAAATTACACTTCATAATTTGATAGGATCAATGAATAAAATACAAATGAGATTTACTATATTCACTTAGTCTACAAACCTGATTAGAGCTTTTGTAACTACATACACAAGATTGGGCCTTTATTTTGATATGTTTGGAATATTAAGAGTATGAGATAAATGTAAAAATATCTAGTGAACATAAAAAAAAATTGGGATCAGGCCAATTATCTTTCCATTGTTCTATACAAATAAAAATTCATTCTATTTTTAGCCCTTACTTCTGGAGGATGATATAGAAGCTTGGGGTTATAATTTGGATCATTCTTAGTTTGTAAAAGTGTTTATTAAGCCACCAATGTGAAGGAAAATGATTTCATATAGCTTATTAGAACAAAGTGTAATTATGTCCTCCATTTTATGTGTTAAATAAGACATTTTTTTTAATAATATAAATTGTAATTCCACAGTGATATTCAATGTAATTGACCATTATAGTTCATTATCAAATTATTTGATGTAATGCATGTGTGTGTCCATTTGATTTAATGAAACCCTAAATCATGGAATATAATGTAAGGAATTAAATGGTCTCCCCTTCGTAGTGGTTTCACCAATTATCTTCTTGGAGTAGTGGTTCATTTGCATAAGTGAAGGAAGGGGGGTCAAAAGATTGGGGAATTAGGCATGAGCATAGTGGGCATAAGGAGTGATTGAAAATGAAAATATTTTATAAATAAATATTAAATTATTTTTATACTCCTCCATCCATCCCATGGAATTTTTTATTTTATTTTGGTTGTCTAAGAATAATTAGTCATCATAGTATTTATTAATCTATTATCTCCATCTTAATACTAACTAATAATAAGTTTCAAAACCATTTCCATATGTTTTTTTGACATCTCTTCCATTATTTTCCATCAACGTCAAAACATATTTTCATTAAATATTTTGTAATTTGGATGTAAAACTAGAACACAATGAGGAAGTTGATCATGTAAAGGGTTTGAAATAATAACATTTGGATAATGGCCAATCCCCTAAAAGCATATGTGATAACCCTTTATATGTTAGTTATACTACTAATTGTCATTATGAAATGAAATTAACACTAATCTGATACTTTATTATCATAAAAAACCACCAAGGTATAACTTTTTTCTACCCACCTAGCCTATGCTTTCATAACAATCTCATGTTCAACAAGACACATAAGAATTAGACCTTCAATATCATGTTTTACCATATAGTAAGCAAAAACCTTTCCAATTTCCTAGAAAATGTACTCATATTCCCTTGTAATATATATGTAACTGAATTTATAACTCATCTCAATGTTTTTTATTGAATATTTATTTAAATTCAATACAATAAAGGTATGCAATATAAGAGATCCCAATAACCTGATTGTCTCATAGATATGTTTATTGGATGTAATATACATTTTCCTTACTTTAGAATTAGTAAGGTTGTAAAAGATATATTAGAAGAAATCCAAGGTACATCTTTACCTTGTAAATTTTCCTTGATCATTTGCAACACATACATATTTTAAATATAATAATACATCCTTTTACTTTGATGATTCAAACAACATTTTGCTTAGGGACATTAAATTTATAGAAAATGAATAAACCTTCGTGTTTTGCCACTAAAGATATTGAATTGTTTATTTATATCTATAATATATAGATATTTATACATATTTGATTAAAATTTGAGTTAAATAGTCAAATCCTAACCCTTTTCCTATATCTCTCATGTATTTTAATGGATCTCTTCCAATCATGATATAGGTGCAATCTAAAATCTTTAAAATTGCGATCTAAATTACAAAATTTACATGTCAATTATTCAATATGGACACTTGATTGAATAGATTTATGGTACTTAATATTCCTAAAATTACTTTCAATATAAAATTTAATACCATTAATATATAAAAACATATTCTCCGAATGCTTCTTTATGGCCCATGATTGCCCTTCCATTTTGTAATCAAATAAGACTTCTGTATCTAGTCTTATTCCATTTATATCAATATAGGTATGCCATAAACCCCAATATTATATTAAAAATTGAGATAAATAAAATAAAATAACATGCAAGCATGAAATAAAACAATAATATTAAATGATTATAAAGTTACCAATTGAAATAGAGTTTAAAAACATTTTTTTTTAATTTAATACATATTGAAAAAAATGTAACATACCAAAATAAGATCGATTTATAGTTATACAATATCCATGTGATGGTTATGGCGATGATGGAATATTTAATCTCTTCAAAAAATATTTAAACCTATTAGTAGTATGCTTTATTAGTCTTTTATTTGTGTTAGTATTTAAGTTAACTACAAATTTATTAATATGTTTTGTATAAGCCATGTGATTTTTTAACTTCATGTGTTTATTTAAGGAAAAAAAACATTGATACTATTTGTGAGTACAAAATATAGCTACCATGTTCATAGTGTGAATTCCACTCTTACTTTTACTTTTCCCCATAATCTTCAAGTGTCTCATCCACCACAAGAAACAAATTATTAATATGTGTCGTGTTGATTTCCCCAAGACATTTAATTTATTACTAAATATCAAATCTATCCTCAACATCTTTTTTTTTTCATCTTCTAGTAAAATGAAAAAAATATCACTACATCTCATACCTTTGACTTTTTTCATGCCTTTTATATTTCATGTATTAAACTCAATAGGTACAAACTATTTGAGTTTCCAAGTATACACCGCCAAATTTATAATATAGATCACAAGCATCACAATCGATCTTTATTTGAGTTAATCCTTATTTTCAAAATAATGAGAAGCTAATATTCTCATTGACAAATCACTCCTTTTTAGTATTTTCAATTCATTTATTTCCCCAAGAGGAAATTATAGTATGTTCAATACTTATAATATGCTATTCCAAACAAGAGATGGATTTTATTTTTATTTTTCATACATGGGATATTTTAATTTTTCTCTAACTTTATCAATATTTATAATATTTTATACTAAATTTGACTTGAATGTATCAATATACAAAGAATTTAATTTGCCATTCATATCCACAAGTGTCCCACAAAAATTATACTTTTGAAATTCATTTTAATATTAAAATTTTTTTTTTACTATTAACAAACCTAAAAGGATTTGGTACAACCTCATCATCCATAATTTCATGTCAATACTCAAAAAAATTATTCTTATCGTCACATAATTATACCAATTGAATTTTTATATTCACCACTTAGTATTTTAAACTCTATTTAATTTCATTCATCCATATTATTATTTTTTAAATCCATCTATATTTATTTTTTTAAATGAGTTTGTGGCTTTCCATCAACAAGGTCTTAAAAATGTGATGTACTTCTATTAGAAAAATAGATACAAGTTATTTAGTAGATAACCATCAATGTTTCATTAAATAATAAATTTACTCCTATAGTATTTAGTCATTGATGGGTCATTGTCCTTGTTCATTGTGATATCACTATGTAATAAAAAAATCTTAATGGGTACTTTGAAATAGAAAAAAACTTTTATTTATACGTATGTGTAGGCATGTTAGAACATGATATCAACAAACACATAAGATCATTATTAAATCTAATAGAGCTAAGAAACAAAAAAAATAGTAGCACAACATCTCAAATAAGATAAGATAAAATAATAAAGCATACATTCGTATTTATATAATTTCACAACTGCAAGAAGATATTTTACCACTTGGGGTTTGTGTCCACATTAAAGTCACAAATATTATTGGTATATATTATCTTTATTTTTTAATATTTTTTAATGAGGGCTACTTATTTGTAATTCTATTCAATTAGCTTCTAATCATTTACAATATAATTACAATTTATCTAATTATAGATTAGTTGATAATTAATTTCTAACAATACCATAATGGTGTCACATGTGAATGATACACTAAAAACACCAATAAATTATTTTTAATATAAGATTTTGAATTTTCTCACATAACTTGATTAACTTGTGTCCCATTATGTCCCACTTTGTGACGTAAATATGTCATAGACACTCCCAATATCCCTCCCAAAGAACATGAGTTGGTTGCTTGAAATTAAAAAATAAAGACACACGCACGCACGCACGCATGCGCGCGCGCGCGCGTGCACGCACGCACGCCCACACACACACACACACACACACACACACAGAGGTATTTATATATGCATGTATCTAGTGTATTCACAATTTTCCAAATCTGTACAAGTTTATTATGTAATTTTGGGATTAAATTCTTAACTAGATATTTTTTAAAAAAATGGCTACCTAGTGGAACATAATTTTTAAATATGATATAAGGATGTAAAATGAATTTCATTATTATGGACAAATAAAATATATGTTTACTTTAATTATTTATTTTTTCTATAAAAACAGGGTTTTAACTAGGCATCTCAACCAAGCACAAAAATAATACCAACACATAAAAATATATAAAAACACACATAAAATAGATATACCTTAGATTACATCACATAGAAATAGGGGAATAATTATCTAATAATAATCCAACCAACCAACTAGTGTCAACAAAAACTAGCTCTGTCAAAAAATTTAAGGACCAAAATCCTACAGAACTAGGTTCTGCTCCCTTTATACCCTTTTTGAGAGTGAAGGATCATGTGGTTTAGTCAAATTTTTGATAATTCACTTTTTTTATAGATTCATTTTTTCATCTAAATATGATTCAAGAAAGAAAGTATTAGATATTTCAATCGACTCCATGGCACAAAAATCACCTGAAGAATAAGCCCATTTACCTTTAAACTCAATGTCTATAAAGGCATCTCTAGGTCACTTCCTATATTAATTAGAATTTTGAATATTAAGTCATATCTCAGTCACCTATAAAGTATCCAATATTTTAATATTGAAAAGGCATAGCTCGGTAACCTATTTTATCACCTAGAAATTTCAATATTGTGTCACACTTACACTATTGCATACAGAGAAAAGATTTGCTATTATTTCAAATTGTACTTTTAATCATTAAAAAAAATATTTAGCCAAATCAATAGCATATTTTATCTAACTCAAGAAAACCATTATCACATGTTCAATCTTTCTCTAGATGCATCCATGTATATAAATGAGCACAATTTCACAAAGCACTCTAAGTGGGATAAATACATGTACTTGATTTGTCCCTTATTACAATTGGATACATATATAATGATAAGTCATCATAAGGGTGATTAGGGCTAGTTTAACCCATTACACTCCCCCATTTACCTTTGTAGTTTTTCATCTACAACAATCCCTATTAGGGTTTTAAATTTGAAGAAGTCATTTACAAATCTTTCAAACAATTATAAAGGTAAAATTCATGTGTAGAGGTGTGTTTCAATCAGATGTAGGTGATTGGGAATTTAATTTTCCTAACTTTGAGTAGGGTTAAACACATATAAATAGAGGATGGTACTATCCTCTTCCTAATTATTTTTACCTCTTCCTAATGAGACATATCAATGACAAATCCATTATTAGTTTCACATATGTAAGATCAAATAGAGTTGATTATTTCCATACATAGCTCAATCTTACAAAATAAACATAAAATTAGAAAACAAGATTGTCTATTCTTGTTGTTCATAATTAGCCATGTCTTATTCGTCAATATTTGTTGATTCAATACATCAATTTTATTTCATTTATCATAAGTAGTTATAAAAAAAAATTAAAATAATTTCATCTTAGTTATAGTTAATCACCACATTAATTCCAAATTTTGATAAACTATATTGGTGAACCTAAATTTTACTCAAGCATTGCTTCAAAATAATTATCCTATAGTTTAGATACATTCCTAAATATTGGATCTAATATATGATACTAAAATAATTAAATTTTGATCTCAGACTTAATACATAACACTAAAAATATTTTTTTTATCTTGGATTTTGATATCTGACATTAAAATCACCTTTTATTTTACCATGGAACTAATGATAATTTATTAATCTCTGTACAAAAAAAAATTACTTATTTTTCTATCCTTTCATTTTTATCTTAGGGTTTTATATCTAATCTCTGATTTCCACTTATAATTTTCATAAATTGGAGATTTTTTTGGGCTTAAGGTTTTCACCCTCATTTTACTATTAGGGATTATTTTCCTACTATTTTAGCTTATCCTCACTCTTTTTCAAATCATATTTAGTCCATAATGAATCATTTTTTTTTAATCTCTTAGGTTTTTTTCTATTTTTAATGAGTTGATAAAAAACCTATATTTTTCCTAAATATTACATGGATGTTCTAGAATTCAAAATTTACTATGTTTAATAAATTTGACCTAGGGCTAAATGATGTACCTATTTTAAAATTAATTTCTTATTTTTTCTATATTAGAATTTCAATAAAAAACCTATCTAGGATTTTGAAAATATGTAACATAATATATTTTAGTTGTTGGTTCTTTATTGTGCACATGATATATGTTATCATGGATAATCATGTAGTAAAAAGAACTAAACCTCATTCTAAGATAGGAACCATTAATTTTTTTTAAGGGTAAATAATTATATTGTAGTAAGGATAATCATATATTCAATAGGTTATAAGGCTTACTCATGAACAACCTCAAGTCTCATCCAATTCTCATTGTTTCAACATTCAACCAGAGCTTTTACTAGTTACTAATAAATGATCATGTCTGACTCCTTTCATTACTCATCCTCTTAGACATAAAATGTCTAGTATATATCATCCCATATCCATTATTATTCCATGGTTTATACTAGATTATACGAACAAATAATTAAAGAGGTGGGCCATCACAATAATAAAAAAGTCAATAAATCAATATAAAATGTATGATATCATTGATCAAATCAAAAATAACCATGCTAAACTTTAAATTTTAGAGTTAATTAAGAGTTTATCAGCTAAATATAGAAGAATAAAGTAACTCATGACTTTGTTTACTTAACACATTTGATTATTCAACATATTTAATAGTCCATTAGTCAAAGTAACATATGATAAACATTGAATTCTAATTAAGTGCTTATGGATTAAAAGACAAAATTATATATATATATATCAGCCATAGGGAGATTCCTAGATTTGGTCTGGTGGGAAGCGGATCGGTGATTTGGGATACGATGAAGAAGGGGGCGGAATTAATTAAAAAAGGCTTGTTCTGGATTTGCAAAAGTGGGAGGGAGGCGCAGTTCTGGTACGATTCTTGGGACGGATTCCCACCTATTGTGTTGCAGTACCCACACTTACATAATTTGGCACAACGTGGCTGTGAGGCCGGATGGCGGAAGGTAAATGATTTCAAAACTTTTGGTCACCAAAATTAGCTTTTGGAAGTAAGCTGGGAAAATCAGGAAGAGTGGCCATTTAGGGTCACGGAGGCAGAGAGCAAGGAGATGAAGGATATTTTGGATGGGCGCACCTACTGCGCCCTTGTTGGGGAGGATGAGCTGGCCTGGTTCCCTCACCCCAAAGGGAAATACACTGTGTCGGGAGGGTATCAGGAGCTGATGGTGCAGAAGCTCAAGGAGGAAAGGGAGGTTACTTGGTGGAAGCAGACGTGGAGCAGTTTTTCTTGGCCAAAGTGCAATTGTTTTGCGTGGACGCTCGCTTGGAATCGCTGCTTGACATGGGACAACTTCAGGAAGAGAGGTTTTGTGGGCTCGTCTCGTTGTGATCTGTGTGGTGCTCAGGAGGAGAATGCATCCCACCTTTTTTTTGGTTGCCAGTTTACGAGCAAAATTTGGCATGCTTGGTAGGGTGCTTGGGGAGTCAACTATATCCACACCCCGACATTGGCAAAACTCTAGCACAAAATTGAAAAAGCGCCCCTTGTTGCGAGCTTCCTGCAGGCAGTTTGGTTTGCTAGGCCGATTTTCCTTCTTTGGCAGGTGTGGTTGGAGCATAATAGGCGCATTTTTGAGGGGGAAAGGATGGAAGCGGACCAAGTCTGGAATCGGATTATCCAAATGATAAGGGAAACTGTGGAAACCAAATGTGAGGTGACGTTGTCGATGGACAGGAGGGACGCTGAGGTAACAGATAGATTAGGAATGCAGGATCTGTCTCCAGGGGCTGTGTGTGTGAGGAGTGGTGCTGGAAAGCAAAAGGTGAGGTGTGATGGTAAGTGGACGCCTCTCCCTAGTGCTTTTTTGAAGATTAATACTGATGGATCTTCAAGAGGTAACCCAGGGCAGGCTGGTATAGGTGGGATTGCGAGGGATGCCTCGAGCTCGGTTATTTTTATGTTTTTCGTTCATAGGGGCGCTCAGATGGTTAACAAGATGGAGGGCATGGCTATTTTATTTGCTTTGAGGAGGGCTTACGAGCGTGGATGGCGTAAAGTGATATGTGAGGCGGACTCGCTAGTTTTGATTGATATGATACGTGAATGACAAATTACGGAGGTTAGCTAGCAATTGTCCTTGATTGTTCAGCAGATTTTGCAGATCAGTATGCTCATGGAGACCGTGATTTTTGCCCATGTTTCGAGGGAGTGGAACCGGGTGGCTGACTGCCTGGCTAAATGGGCGGCGGAAGGGATTGGAGAGAGGATGGTAGAG
>JARHVA010002907.1:1777500-1790000 GCA_037957365.1 Torreya grandis
TTGGATATGTTATCTTTCTCTATATTTTTTTATAAGCTAAACTTAGACTCTCTCTACTCTCATGTTCTCTATAGTTTGAAACATCCTTTTCAAAAAATTTTGAATGATCTAATTAACTTCATTCTCATATACAAAACTGATTTAAATCTTTAATGACATGAAGTTGACATATTTCAACCCACTTCAATCTTGTTCTATGTTAGAAAATGGTCTTAATACCAATATTTATTCTCCTCGTTCATCATACATAATCAATTACACCAGTTATTATATTTTGGTGGTTATGTAAACACTAATTAATACATACTAGTAGTTTCCAAATAATTATGTTTAAATTAAGCAATAATTTTATCACCATCCCAATCAAATTTTAATCTAACTAATGCAATATGACCAAAACCATCCTTCCTTGACTTTCCTATCCTTTTAGACTCTTGGTTGTGTTTTTTGGCTTGTTTATGATATTTCCCCATGTACAACATTTTGTCAAATATTATGAAAAATTAAAAACCCAAAACAAATATGACAAAAGTGTTCATAAAAACTTAAAACCAATTTTTTTTGTATGATTCAATATTATTTATGAAATTAGATGCTCCTACACTAGAATCCTCAATAATTTTTTCATGTTTGTAATATTTAGATACACTCATCCAAGTTACATATTCAATACTTTATTCTTATACTTAACCAAGTACTACATGTACTCTCCATCTCTTTTATTCTTATTGATTATTAAATCCAATATTACATAATTGTTTAATCAATTTTTATTTTCTTCCAATCTAAAATTTATCATTCAAAACTACCTTACCCCTTAAACTAATCAAATAAATCTTATACATTAAAAAATGGTGATCTATCCAGATTTTAATAGTTGAATCTCATATGTAGTCATTAAGAATATTATCAAAAATCTACAAGGTCAGATACTTTTTCCACTTGAGCATGATATATTTTCTACTGGGAAACTCTCCTTATTTAAATACTCCAAAACCAAGTCATGAAATTGAAAATAAGGTTGTCTTCTTTTATGATCAACACGATTTTTGTAATTCATACTACTCTAGGTAGACACCTAATTTTGGTATAAGATAATTTTTTATTAGGTGTTTTCAATAATTTTTTCAACTTGAACCATGTGAACATATTTGTCTAGTTTTTGCTATAGATTCCACTTATGTTGGGTCATATATTAACATCCCCTAACATAGATATTTCTAACGAAATAATGTTTCTTTTTTAGTAATGATAATATATCTATTCAATATAAAATTTCTGAAAATGCACATAAATATTATTTATTTTACATTATATGACCCCAAATATACTTTGAAAGTTGAAAACATTGTTTCTAAGTCTTTTCCTAATTTCTAGCCCAAATATATGACTACCCCTAAATTTTAGGTCAATCTTTTGATTTATTATATTTCTTTGCTCTATTTTAAAGTAAAAGCATACTTTATTCCCTTGAGAAGCCAATGTATATAAATTTACCCTTAGTCATTTGAGTATTTATTCTTCTTATCAAAGCCTCATTTAGGTCGATTATTTCATGCTTATTATCAAGAGGTCATCATGACTTATCAATGTGTTTGTGTATTGATTAAATTATTTTATCATACATTTAGTTCTAAAGTCCTATGTAAAAATAAATTCATATTAGGTATTTTACATTATTTTATATATATATATATATATATAAATAAATGTTGTATGATTTTAGGTGTGAAATTAAATAGATATAAAAAACCTAAATATGTGCAATAATAAAAAATTATGATTTTAAAAATTGATAAGTATGGAGAATCTCTATTTTTAAAAAATAAAAAGATATATATTTACCTCATGAAAATTTTTATGTTGACTATTTTGGATATATGAAAGTGGAAATCTTCAAAATATGTTAGCTACACATGTTTAGTATCAAGAATAAAATTGAAAACTTATTCTGTACAAGATCAGTGTAAGTGGATAATAATGTGGAAATGTTCATGTTCATTGACCTTGGATTCATATCAGTTTACTATAATAAATGCCTAACATGAATATATATAAATAAATATAACTTTGATGAAGATAAAATAGACATAGGATAATTTTAATTGGTCAGACGCATGTGATCATTCAAGTCTATTGATCATGGACTTGTCCTAATTTATAATCATGAAAAATTAATTGTTTTGAATTTTTCATGAGTGTCTACTAAATAATATGAGATATAAAAGTTTATATTATGTATAGATACATAAAACATTAAAAACATGGATACATCACAACAATGGCCACTCACAATGAGATCTTCTTTATTTTTCAGAATGTTTTAGTAAACTTTTCAAATATACATAGTTTTCAATCCAATAATAAGAGGGATATTCGTAACTATAAAAATATATATCAAAAGCCTTGAACATTAGTCATTATAAAAATAGAAAACATATAAATATTTATACCTTTGAATCCAAATATTTTATCCTAGGTAAAATTCAATCTTTTACGAGAAAAGATCACCCTACCTTTTAGATAAGGTTAATGTGCATGAGACTTGATACACTGTTATTGTGAATAGTAGACAATAAAATACAATAATTATGACTCATTGAATATGCCAAAGGAGTTAATCCTAAAAATCTACACCAATGTATCTAGAAATATTTTTCACTACAACCAATATACAATCATTACTCTTGAAAATGGTAACATAAGTGTTTTTCAAAAATTATAATATAATAAACATATTTTCCATGTAGCAAGTTTTGATTGAACAAATAGGAAAAAGATAACTTCATTAATTGAAAATAAGTTTACATTTTTAAGAAATTATTTTTTAATTAATAGAAGGCAAAACAAATATTATTTTTTAAAATTTATTTTTTATTCAAATTATGTCCCAAGATTTACCTTTGTAAATTTCCAAACTACGATTAAATGATGAAAAGTCAATAATAATAAACTTGAAACATATATAACATGCCTTCAAAATAATAGTAAATTAGACTATCATTAAAATCATTGCACTTGTGAAATCCACCATAAAAATTGGATTGTGGTTGAAGATGGTGAGAATTATAAGACATGGCCTATTTCAAAAGGCAACATTTATTGTATGCATTATTCGGTTCTGTTCAATAATTATTCAACTTAAAACATAGGTATTATATGCATTCAACTCTTCAAAATGTTGAAAAAGATAACCTTATTCATTAAGAATGTTTGTTGAATTCAAAAAGTTCAAGTTTGCATCTTTAAATTACAATAATTGGATTACAATCAACTTAAACATTGCATGGTGAAGAAAAGGAAATAAATTAATAGAGTATATTAAAACTAAGGAAATGGATCAAAATATTGTGGATGAAAAGGTATGTAATGAAGACTCATTTTATTTATTCCTTAATTAGATACATCTTGATCTTACTGCTCACAATCTTCTTTTTTATATGCTATATGTTAATGTGGATTTATAATTATAAAATAAAAAATAAAACCTATTATTTTTCCTCCTTATTACAAAGGTCAAGATGCACACATCAAGAGGCCACTATTCCAAGTTCATGGATCTTACGTGGGGGTGGAGGCAACAAGAGAAGGGATGGAGAGCTAAGGGTGACATACATGAGCTTGATTTGAATGTCTTAATGTAGAGAATTTGATGATGGAGTTTTGCACCTCATTTTTATATTAAATTTTATTTACGTCATAATCACAGTCAAATATAACTAGAAAATAAATATACAATTATTTTACACACTTTTTGAGTTGTAATAGGAAATTTTGAGAAAACTATGTTTCTTCCACTTTATGTCAATGAATACATGTTTCTCCATTTAAATTTGAAAATTTGAAATATTTTAAAACTTTCATGGGGGAAAAATGATATAATCACATTTTTCATTAGTGCTTTGCGTCATTGTTCAAGATTTTTAAAAATCGCTAGATTTTAATGCGACACATTTTAATTAAATAGTTTATATTGATATTAATTTCATAAATGAATAAAATTATATTTTATTATATAAAAAATTTATTTTAATATTTTAATATTTTAAAAATAGATAATAAATATTACTTAAAAAAAATATTTAAATTATTTTTTTTTTTCAAAATATTTGATATAAAATAAATTACACATAAAATTAAATATTTAATTCTAACATTTTAATATTGAATTTCATGTAATAATTTGTTTAAAAGTTATTTATTATTAATACATTTAATTCTAATAGTTGAATCTCATACGTATTCATTAAGAATATTATCAAAAATCTAGAAGGTCAAAATATTATTCCACTTGAGCATGATATATTTTCTACTAGGAAACTCTCCTTATTTAAATACTACAAAACCAAGTCACCAAATTGAAAATAATTTTGTCTTCTTTTCTGATGAACATGATTTTTGTATTTCGTACTACTCTAGGTAGACACCTAATTTTGATATAAGATAATTTTTTATTAGGTGTTTTCAATATTATTTTCAACCTGAACCAGGTGAACATATTTGCCTATTTTTTGGTATACTTTCCTCTTATGTTGGGTCATATATCATCATCCCCTAACATAGATATTTCTAATGAAATAATGTTTCTTTTTGAATAATAATAATATATCTATTCAATATAAATTTTTTGAAAATGCACAAAAATATTATTTATTTTCCATTATATGACCCCAAATACACTTTGAAAGTGCAAAACATTATTTCCAAGACTTTTCCTAATTTATAGCACAAATATATGAGCACCCCTAAATTTTAGGTCATTCTTTTGATTTATTATATTTCTTTGCTCTATTTTAAAGTCAAAGCATGTTTTATTCCCTTGAGAAGCCAATGTATACAAAGTTACCCTTAGTCATTTGAGTATTTATTATTCTTATCAAAGCCTCATTTAGGTTGATTATTTCATGCTTATTATCAAGAGGTCATCATGACTTATCAATGTGTGTGTGTATTGATTAAATTATTTTATCATACAATTAGTTCCAAAGTCCTATATCAAAATAAATTCATAGTAGGTGTTTTACCCTATTTTTTTTATATAAAAATGAATGTTGTATGATTATATGTGTGAAACTAAAAAGACATAAAAAACCTAAATATGTACAATAATAAAAAATTATGATTTTAAAAATTAATATGTATGGAGAATCTCTATTTTTTAAAAATAAAAAAGATATATACTTACCTCATGAATTTTTTTATGTTGACTATTTAGATATATGAAAGTGGAAATCTTCAAAATATGTTAGCTACACATGTTCAGTATCAAGAATAGAATTGAAAACTAATTCTATGCAAGATCACTGTAAGTGGATAATAATGTGGCAACGTTCATGTTCATTGACCTTGGATTCATATTAGTTTACATTAATAAATACCTAATATGAATATATATAAATATATATAACATTGATGAAGATAAATTAGAATTAAGATCAGAGAGTGCTTCTAGATAAGACAATTATAAGACAATTTTAAGTGGTCAAATGCATGTGATCATGGACTTGTCCTAATTCATAATCATGAAAAATTAATTGTTTTGAATTTTTCACGAATGTCTACCAAATAATGTGAGATATCAAAGTTTATATTATGTATAGATACAAACAACATTGAAAACATATATCCATCACAACAATGGCCACTCACAATGAGATCTTCTTTATTTTTAGGAATATTTTAGTATACTTTTCAAATATACGTAGTTTTGAATCCAATATTAAGAGGGTTATTGTTAACTATAAATATATATATCAAAAGCCTTGAACATTAGTCATTATAAAAATTGAAAACCTATAAATATTTCAACCATTGAATTCAAATATTTTATCCTAAGTAAAATTCATTCTTTTGGGAGAAAGGATCACCCTACCTTTTAGATAAGGTTGATGTGCATGAGACTTGATACACTGTTATTGCAAATAGTAGACAATAAAATACAATAATTGTGACTCATTGAATATGCCAAAGGAGTTAATCCTAAAAATATACACCAATATATCTAGCAATAATTTTCACTACAACCAATAACCAATAGTGTCATTACTCTTGAAAATGGTAGCATAAGTGTTTTTCAAAAAATATAATGTAATAAACCTATTTTCCATGTAGCAGGTTTTGATTGAAAAAATAGGAAAAAGATAACTTCATTAATTGGAAATAAGTTTACATTGTTGAGAAATTATTTTTATTAACTGAAGGCAAAACAAATATTATTTTTTAAAATTAATTTTTTATCCAAACTATGTCCCAAGATTTACTTTTTTAAAATTTCAAACTATGATTAAATGATGAAAAATCATTAATAATAAAGTTGAAACCTATATAACATGCCTTAAAAATAATAGTAAATTAAACTGTCATGAAAATCATTGCACTTGTGAAATCCACCATAAAAATTGGATTGTGGTTGAAGATGATGAGAATTATAAGACATGGCCTATTTCAAGAGTCACCATTTATTGTATGCATTATTTGGTTTTGTTCAAGAATTATTCAACTTAAAACATAGGTATTATGTGCATTCAACTCTTCAAAATGTTGAAAAACATAACCTTATTCATTAGGAATGTTTGTTGAATTCAAAAAGTTCAAGTTTGCATCTTTAAATTACAAATATAATTGGATTGCAATCAACTTAAACATTGCATGGTGAAGAAAAGGAAATAAATTAATAGAGTATAAATTTATTATATATATATATATAAACTAAGGAAATGGATCAAAATATTGTGGATGAAAAGGTATATAATGAAGACTCATTTTATTTATTCCTTAATTAGATACCTCTTGATCTTACTGCTCACAATCTTATTTTTCATCTCCTTTATGTTTATGTGGATTTATAATTATAAAATAAAAATTAAAACGTATTTTTTTCCTCCTCATTACAAAGGTCAAGAGAAGTGATGGAGAGCTAAGGGTGACATACATGAGCTTGATTTGAATGTCTTAATGTAGAGAATTTGATGATGGAGTTTTGCATCTCATTTGTATATTAAATTTTATTTATGTCATAATCATGGTCAAATATAACTACAAAATGAACATACAATTATTTTGCACACTTTTTGAGTTGTAATAGGAAATTTTGAGAAAACTATGTTTCTTCCACTTTATGTCAACGAATACATGTTTCTCCATTTAAACTTGTAAATTTGAAACATTTTAAAACTTTCATGGGGGAGAAATGATATAATCACATTTTTCATTAGTGCTTTGTGTCATTGTTCAATATTTTAAAAAATCACTAAATTTTAATGCGACACATTTTACAATATATTGGAAAATTAAATTTCAAATGGAAATTAATATTTTAATTAAATTATTTATATTGATATTACCTTAATAAATGAATAAAATTAAAGTTTATTGTATAAAAATATAATTTAGTAATTTTAATATTTTAAAAATAGATAATAAATATTACTTTAAAAAAATATTTAAATTATTATTTTTTTTCAAAATATTTGATACAAAATAAATTACACATAAAATTAAATATTTAATTATAACATTTTAATATTGAATATCATCTAATCATTTGTTTAAAAATTATTTATTATTAATACATTTAATTCTAATAGTTGAATCTCATACGTATTCATTAAGAATATTATCAAAAATCTAGAAGGTCAAAATATTATTCCACTTGAGCATGATATATTTTCTACTAGGAAACTCTCCTTATTTAAATACTACAAAACCAAGTCACCAAATTGAAAATAATTTTGTCTTCTCTTATGAACAACATGATTTTTGTATTTCGTACTACTCTAGGTAGACACCTAATTTTGATATAAGATAATTTTTTTATTAGGTGTTTTCAATATTTTTTTCAACTTGAACCATTTGAACATATTTTTCTATTTTTTGGTATACTTTCCTCTTATGTTGGGTCATAAATCATCATCCCCTAACATAGATATTTCTAATGAAATAATGTTCCTTTTTGAATAATGATAATATATCTATTCAATATAAAATTTCTGAAAATGCACAAAAATATTATTTATTTTGCATTATATGACCCCAAATACACTTTTAAAGTGCAAAACATTATTTCCAAGACGTTTCCTAATTTATAGCAAAAATATATGAGTATCCCTAAATTTTAGGTCATTCTTTTGATTTATTATATTTCTTTGCTATATTTTAAAGTCAAAGCATGTTTTATTCCCTTGAGAAGCCAATGTATACAAAGTTACCCTTAGTCATTTGAGTATTTATTATTCTTATCAAAGCCTTATTTAGGTTGATTATTTCATGCTTATTATCAAGAGGTCATCACGACTTATCAATGTGTGTGTATTGATTAAATTATTTTATCATACATTTAGTTCCAAAGTCCTATATCAAAATAAATTCATAGTAGGTGTTTTACCCTATTTTTTAATATATAAAAATGAATGTTGTATGATTATATGTGTGAAACTAAAAAGACATAAAAAACCTAAATATGTACAATAATAAAAAATTATGATTTTAAAAATTGATATGTATGGAGAATCTCTATTTTTTAAAAATAAAAAAGATATATACTTACCTCATGCAAAATTTTATGTTGACTATTTAGATATATGAAAGTGGAAATCTTCAAAATATGTTAGCTACACATGTTTAGTATCAAGAATAGAATTGAAAACTAATTCTATGCAAGATCACTGTAAGTGGATAATAATGTGGCAATGTTCATGTTCATTGACCTTGGATTCATATCAGTTTACTATAATAAATGCCTAATATGAATATATATAAATATATATAGCATTGATGAAGATAATTTAGAATTAATATCAGAGAGTGCTTCTAGATAAGACAATTATAGGACAATTTTAAGTGGTCAAATGCATGTGATCATGGACTTGTCCTAATTTGTAATCATGAAAAATTAATTGTTTTGAATTTTTCATGAATGTCTACCAAATAATATGAGATATCAAAGTTTATATTATGTATAGATACATACAACATTAAAAACATATATCCATCACAACAATGGCCATTCACAATGAGATCTTCCTTATTTTTAGGAATATTTTAGTATACTTTTCAAATATATGTAGTTTTGAATCCAATATTAAGAGGGTTATTGTTAACTATAAATATATATATCAAAAGCCTTGAACATTAGTCATTATAAAAATTGAAAACCTATAAATATTTCAACCATTGAATCCAAATATTTTATCCTAAGTAAAATTAAATCTTTTAGGAGAAAGGATCACCCTACCTTTTAGATAAGGTTGATGTGCGTGAGACTTGATACACTGTTATTGTGAATAGTAGACAATAAAATACAATAATTTTGACTCATTGAATATGCCAAAGGAGTTAATCCTAAAAATATACACCAATGTATCTATCAATATTTTTCACTACAACCAATAACCAATAGTGTCATTACTCTTGAAAATGGTAGCATAAGTGTTTTTCAAAAAATATAATGTAATAAACCTATTTTCCATGTAGCAGGTTTTGATTGAAAAAATAGGAAAAAGATAACTTCATTAATTGGAAATAAGTTTAAATTTTTGAGAAATTATTTTTTGATTAACAAAAGGTAAAACAAATATTATTTTTTAAAATTAATTTTTTATCCAAACTATGTCCCAAGATTTACTTTTTTAAAATTCCAAACTATGATTAAATGATGAAAAATCATTAATAATAAACTTGAAACCTATAGAACATGCCTTCAAAAGAATAGTAAATTAAACTATCATGAAAATCATTGCACTTGTGAAATCCTCCCAAAAAATTGGATTGTGAGGGAAGATGATGGGAATTATAAGACATGGCCCACTTCAAGAGGCACCATTTCTTGTATACATTATTTGGTTTTGTTTAAGAATTATTCAACTAAAAAACATAGGTATTATGTGCATTCACACTCTTTAAAATGTTGTCAAAGATAACCTTATTCATTAGGAATGTTTGTTGAATTCAAAAAGTTCAAGTTTGCATGTTTAAATTACAAATATAATTAGATTACAGTCAATTTAAACATTGCATGGTGATGAAAAGGAAAGAAATTAATAGAGTATAGCTTTATTATTTATATATATATGAAAACTAAGGAAATGTATCAAAAAATTGTGGATGAAAAGGTATATAAAGAAGACTCATTTTATTCATTCCATAATTAAATACCTCTTGATCTGACTGCTCACAATCTTCTTTTTTATCTCCTATATTTTTATGTGGATTTTTAATTATAACAGAAAAAATAAAAGTTATTTTTTTGTCCTCCTCATTGGAAAGGTCAAGATGAACACATCAGGAGGCCACCACTCCAAGTACATGGATCTATGGCAGGGCTGGAGGCAACAAGAGAAGGGATCGAGAGTTAGGGGTGACATATTAGAGCTTGATTTGAATGTCACAATGTAGAGAATTTGATGATGGAGTTTTGCATCTCATTTGTATATTAAATTCAATTTACGTCATAATCAAGGTCAAATATAACTAGAAAATGAACATACAATTCTTTTGCACACTTTTTGAGATGTAATACAAAATTTTGAGTAAACTATGTTTCTTCCACTTTATGTCAACGAATACATGTTTCTCCATTTAAATTTGTAAATTTTAAATATTTTAAAATTTTTATGGGGGAGAAATGATATAATCACATTTTTCATTAGTGTTTTGCATCATTGTTCAAGATTTTTAAAAATCACTAAATTTTAATGTGACACATTTTGCAATATATTGAAAAATTAAATTTCGAATGAAAATTATTATTTTAATTAAATTATTTATATTGATATTACTTTAATAAATGAATAAAATAAAATTTTATTATATAAAAAATTAATTTATTATTTTTAATATTTGTAAAATAGATAATAAATATTACTTTAAAAAATATTTAAATTATTATTAATTTTTTCAAAATATTTAATACAAAATAAATTACAAATGAAATTAAATATTCAATTCTAACATTTTAATATTGAAGATAATCGAATCATTTATTTAAAAATTATTTATTTTTAATACATTTAATTGTAAGATGAATGAGTTCTTATACGTTCTAGAATACGAAAAGAATTAGAGTTTTCAAACCTCCAGTAAATCGATCTGTGAATTCTATATCCCTACAACAGATAATATTATATAATATTGATTGATAAAAATAGAAATTAAATATTTTTATATCATTGATAAAAAATAAAATTACATATATTCTTTATTTATTTAATTTTATAAAATTTAATTTAATTAATTATAATACAAAATAAACCTAATAAATTGATATTAAAACCAATAAATGACCATTTAATTACAACTCGATTTTATATAAATTTTTTAAAACTCCTTTAATCTTCAATTTTAATCCATGTTAGATATAAATGTTTAAAGCAAAAAATGGTTACCGATTGAACGTGTCAAACATTTTAATAGCTATAAAGTACTCATCAAATAAATATCAAATGCTAACCATAGATATATTTACGCTCGCCCTAAAATTTAACCTTCCAAATCTTTTATTTGACAACAGCAACAAAATAAAATAAATAAATAAATATCACATTAAAACATTTTCGTCCTTTTATTCCGGTTTGTCCCAAAATATGTACAACTATATCCATGAACTCTACGAGTTGTTATTCTTTGACTTTCACTTGCAGAGTGCAACTAAAACACGGCGAGGAGGTTTGGAAGGCCTACGCGCATGCATTACTGATAAGTTATCAATGAGCAGCACATCCCCTGCTTCCGACTTCACATCTACGCTTTCCTCATTCATTATTCTCCAGCTCTCCTCCATTACTCTGCTCGGAATGGGAGACCCATCTCCACATATCAGCCTGTTCAATGTCGCTTCAGCCTTTCCATACGTAGCCGCAGGAATATAGTTAAACCACACTTTCCGATTTACATAGCCTTCAAAACTTCTGGTGGCAGGGATTGGCTCTGAGATTATGTTTGCACTCCCATCTTCCATCCACTGCAACTTCCCACCTCCATCTTCGACCCTGTAAGTCATGTATAACTAGTTCAGTACACTAAATTAATAGAATAATGGAATTTTAAGAAAAAAGAAAACAAAAGTTGAACATACTTTCGGCGACCTTCATCTTGATCGTTGGTTTGCAAATGAGATTGCCAACTCTTGACAAGGAAATAACCCAAATTGTCTTTCTTGGGGAGGAGAGTGTGAGTGAATATTCCATGCCTGTCGAGTTTTTGAACGATATCCGGAAAGTTTTCTTCCATGAGGGCAGCAACTCTGTGGCTCTTCACCACCGCCGTTTCCCCACCCTCAGAAGGAGCCACCTCGCAGAAGAAGAATATTTTTGATGGAAACCCTTTGGTCTGCGTCATAATATAACATATCTCTTAATTGAGTATAATAAACATTACGGTAAATGTACGAATTTAGCATAAGTTTGATGTAAAAGTATTATGTAATTATTTACTAGTCCCATCTCATGCTGGAAGAAGATGTGTTGATGGAGAGGAGCTTCGTTAGTAGACCACACTCTGCCAAC
>JARHVA010002907.1:1795000-1832500 GCA_037957365.1 Torreya grandis
TATCCATATGTTTATATTTGAATAAATAATGAAATATTATGCTTAATGCTATTTTTGTTAGGTACATATTCTTTATCAAAATTAAAAATATGATAATTATCCTTCAAGGTATTAATAATAGATGAAAATGTTTTTGGTTGTGTATCCATAGGAAGAGTTGTATCCCATAGTGATACCTATTATATATCCTTGTAAGTTGGTGGTTTTATTAAAAGTATAAAATATATTATTTCATAATTGGGAAATGATATCATATCATTTGGGTTGAGAAACTTATCTTAAAGGAGGTGGTAGAAGAGGACATTGTGATTAGGAGGAATTAATTGGGGAGGTAAAGGTGGCCTTCACATTCTCATTTTGTTAACATGAACATGAGAATCTATAATAATCCTTGGATGACAAATGGGAGTAGGTTGATGAATAGAAAGAGGCTTGAAGGTGAGGAGGGAGGAATACAAGAGGTTTTTTTACAAGATATATGGCATCTAGTTCTAATAGATAGTAACTCTGATTGGATATTATAAAAATAAAGTATTAACACTTTGATTTTGATTAAAAGGTTTCATACATGCTTCTTCATTGTTATAATAATGTGAAGTACCACATAGTGTAGATCCTTATAAAGTATGTTTTTGAATGTTATCAAATTTTAGGCATTTATAAATGATATGAATAATATATTGGAAAGTATGAGAATATCTAAAAATAAAATGCATAATCCAATGTATTTTGAATCAAATGAAAGAGAATTTGAGGGAGACATTCATTAAACCCATTATAAACACAATGAAATTGTGAATCAAATAATATTACAATATAATTTAAGTAATGCTAGTGACTATGGATATGATATAATGTGAATCAAACAAGGTATGAGGGTGATTTAAGAAAGTGTTTGAATGATTTATATGCTCTAAAATATACTTTCTCATTTTTTGATTAGTGTTAGACCAATATTTTAGAACACTGAATATAGAGGTAGAATCATGTTTGTATTCCACTAACTTTGGTTTGAAGGGTATGATGAGAGTAACTTCCCTAGGAAATATGTTTCTATTAGGTGCACCATAAATCAAATGAATAAAATAGGCATCCTATTAGTATAAAAAAGAGATCATAGGCATTTATGATGTACTATGAGGTACATAGAAACTAAACTATGTTTACAATATTACTATGTACATGAGTATTAGGGTAAACCCCACACACCATAGTTTATATAAATAAATACCGTGTATCAATTCATGAAAGTTAGTTATTTATTTAAGAACTAACATAATAGAGTTTCCAAAAAAAAAATCAAATGAAAAATAAATTGAACAAAAAAAAAATGTTTTATAAAATAAATCATTTTTCAACTTGAGGTCAAAAGAAATATCTTTTTTGTTAGAATGATCTAAGGTGATAAGATAATTTATTCAATGTTGGTTTTAATCTAAGGTCAATGGAATTGAATATTGTTATGTCAAATTTTACTAAAGTCCAAATGTTGTGTTCTTTCAGTGTCAGGAATTTATAATCAATCGAAAGAAATCTTATCCAAAAAATTAATGAAAAATAAAATGGAATGCTCCAAAAATATTGAGTTTGCCATATTGTTTAGCCCTTTGAATTTAAGTTTTATTAAACTAATGTAATTAATGTATTGAAATAAAATGATGATATGTACTGAGTTGATATTAAAATATAGTCAAATACAATAAAGTATATAATTTTAAAAAATAAAAAAAGTAGCTAAAAATAGTAAAAAGGCCTAAGAATGTGCAAACTTGCATTAAACTAAATAGATTTGAATTTGTAGGCTAAATGTAAGTACAAAAATATATTAAACACATTGAAAACATAATCATGTTATAAAATAGTATTTTTAGCCTATTGGGACAAGTCTACAAGAGGCAGACAAGGGTACACTATGACCGTGTTTGTTTATTGTCACCACATCCTGGTTGACTGTATTATTGATATATCGATATGGCCATTTGTATTTGTCTCTTTAAAATGCCTAAAAATGAGAAACCGTTATTTATTCACATGAATAATATAATAATTAGATATCAAAAGGGGAGAAAAATAGATTAGTATAACTAATAAAGCCTTAAAAACCTCTTATAATATAGCATCACTAACATATACCAAGTGGGATTTATAATGATGTACATATCACTCTTAGAGTGATTGAATGATCCATTATTATATAAATAAAATGAATTTATACATATGACTAATTAAAATTATTAAAAATAGATGACCTTGACCTAAAATAAATAATATTTACTTTTGGCTATTCATTGTTTGAATGCTGAAGAGTTGAAATAGGAAGAAATAATATTACATTTCTCAATGTGCATGGAAAAATGAGTATCCATTATGATATTTTATAGGATATTTAGAATAATTTTTATTTATTTAATAAATGAGTGAGAGAACCACTATTGAACATATCAATTCAAAAAAGTGATAGTTGGTGAGTAGGAGACAAGGCCACCCTATGGGACACGGTCATAGTGTGGCCATACTAGCTAGTATGGCATTGTCCTAGAAGACCATAAGTTATTGAGATAGGTTTGATAAGAGCCAATGGGAAGAATAGGTATAATGTAGTTGAAATAGGGATGTTGGTATGATACTTCAATGCATACAAGATAGTGAATTACTTTTTATATAACGTGCATTAGTAAAATGGAGAAAAGACCAAGTAAGGGTAAAGATGACAAGGATAAACATTTTCAAGCACTTAACGATTAATTTTATGTTTCTAAAAAAAAATTAACCTAAGGTAATTTTCTACTTCCACAACCTCCTTTAAATTTGCTATAGGTTACCTCTTCTTATTTTGTGAGAGAAATTTTACTCTTATTCTTATCATAATTCTAAAAGAACCTTTTCATAATAGAATTGATTTTTTTTCAGATCTTACTTTTTGATTTAATAATGGACATATGTAAATTGAAATTTTAGAGGATAACCTGAATAAGTTAAAGTTTCCCTAGTTAAGAGATTCATCTCCCTTTCTAAGAGGGGAACCCCTTTTTAAATTTAGAAATAATATCCTCCAAGAAATATGATTTAGAACATTATTAAAAAATTGGATTCCATAAATATTTATTACTAAGAGAATTGATGAGGCAACCTAAGATTTTACATATGTGAGATTTACTAATAGTTAATGTGTGGAGGAAGAATATGTCATAAATTGTAGATAGATGCCCATAGCGATAGTGCCAAAGTGTAATAGATTCTACTTTAGAGGCAGTGAGTGTAACTTCACTAGCTAAAATTATATCTAATGCAAATAATTGATCCTTCAAGAAGGCTTTAGAAAGAAATTGACCTTTTTAGGAAAGGAGACATGATTTGATGCCTCCTTGGACTAGAAACTCCACTTTTATCTTGTGATTAAATAGTTGGTTGATATATGAGAGATTTATTGTCAAACCAGGGACATAGAGTACCTTTGTGAGAACATATAATCTTATCCTAAGAGGAATGGTGACACATCTAATTCCTTCTATAATGTACTCTTTATTTTCATCAATTTAAACTCAATCACCAGTTGGGTGAGTTGTCAGTGAATAGAAGAGTTCCTTACATCCAGTATGTGGTTACTGGTACCAGATTCTATTAACCAAAATTTTATCAGTACTATTAAGGTTTAGGAGACTAGTATAAGATCATCATGGACTCCATATGATACTTATTCTACTACTTCATCATTAAATGCATTCTATTCTTGATTTTGTGATACTACATGCCTTTTCTACTTCCATTATCAAAGATGTATCTTAGATTTCTCTGAACCTTCTTTACTGAATGAGCCCTCTCAACTAGATTGGCCTTGAGCCAAGGCATTATAATAGCAATGATCAATATTTTGCATGTGGTTGTTACAAATGTAACACCACTGCTTTGGCTTCTTAGTCTTCTACTATTATTTTTTTCTGTGGCTGCTTCTATGGTCCCTTCTTAAATTTTAGACCCCATTTCTTGGAGATGAGGGCTTTGTCCACAAATTCTTCATACACAGACTAAATTACATCCTTTTATTGAAGTAAATTGACCAGTTCTTCTAAAGACACTAATTTCTTGGTAATGTTGAGTGTCATAATGAATGTGTGAAACTGAGATGGGAGAGCTCTTATCATTATTAGAATGAACATCTTGTCCTTGATCTTTTCTCTAATTACAATAAGTTTTATTCACAGTTCTACAATCTAATGTAAGAACTTTTCAACCTTTTCACCTATTTTCATACTGAGTGTATGAATAAGTGATTGTAGATGTCAAATTATGGTGTGGTTCTTCAAATAATAAATTGTGGACAAAATATCCCATGCCTCTTTTACCTTTTGTGCATCATGAACATGCAGTTAAACTTCATCAGTAATACTGAGAGTTATCAACATGACTTCTTTCACATCTAACTTATCAAATTTCTTTTGATCATTTAGTCTAGTAGGATGGGTCATTATTCTAGTGATAATGCCCCATAATTATTTAAATTGAATAATCATTTGCATCATTATCTTTCAAGTAGCAAAATTTTGCCCTTTCAAGAGCTGGGCATCTGACAGTAACAACTTGGGTGCAGACATGTTTGTGTGTTTCCTTACTTTACTTTTATAATAAAATTACAAGACATAGGATATATTGCTTCAAAGTCTCAAAATTTATATATTTTTTATTTATTTACAAAGATGTGTACCTTTTTAAAGGTATGAAACAATCATCAACAATATATCGTAGAAAGATGGGCTCAATATGATCATGTAGTCAAATGTATATGCTTGTTGGGGCATTCTTCTTCACGTTCATCATCTCCATCATACCCTTTGTCAAGTTTTTTTCCAATCTTATGAGCCTGACACTTCACATCAAATAGAAAATTGCTAAGGAGGCCTTGGTATACTAGTTCATCAAGTTAAAGATTGTGGATGTCCTTGAGGACAATGTGTAAGGCAAAGTAGAATCCTATGGGATTCATTCAAGCTTCTTGTTATGAAATTTAAAAAAAAAAAACTTTATTTCAACAATATACCTTATCCAATGGATGCCACCTTTCACAATACCAGGGTTTGTCTAAACTCTCCTTGCAAACTATCCACTCCTATTTTCTTTGGCTTCCACACTTTCTCCATAGGTTTGGCTTTTCTACAGACTTATTCTTTGCAACTTTTTCTAGCTCGGGCTTTAAAAATTTTCTATGTGTCTTTCTTCATATGCTCTTTAGGCTTCATTTTCACTTCCTCTATTAGCTTTGCTATAGATTTAGGCTTTTCAAATACTCTACTATGTGTTGATCAGGCTATGGCTCTGATACCAGAGTGAAATGATAAATGAAACTTTGACATTTAGAATTTCTCATAAAATCACAATATATAAAATGATAATTTAGTTATAAATATGTAACTAAATGACCCCTATCCATGGTTACAAAATTTAATATAACTAACCTACTCACTAAATCTAAATAATGTAATAAATGTATTAATTATGCCAACATATCCTCTATATTTTGAATGGTAGGATAATAAAATTTATGCAACATTTTTTCAATTTAGTTGTGATTAAAATTTACCACAACAAATGTCACAAATTTTACTCATATTTATTAATGTGGTGTTGGTAATGGAAGATCAATGTTGTATTTTTTATTACTACACCAACATAATGCAAATAAGATTTTCCAAATGAAAGTCATGAACACACTATATTCATCATTTACACTGATCTCAATGTTTGTAGATCATTTTACTTCACAAAAGGTAACTTTATTATGTTATAAAGATAACTAACCATATGTTTTTTCCCCTAATTTTTTTCACGAATAAAACTTATAGAATCTATAAATGGAGAGAACTCTCTTGATGTTGATTAAGCATGTCCTTTAGACTTTATTTTGAGAAAATCCTCCATTTGATAACCCATTTTAAAATGATCTTGGGAATTTGATTTTCCATTTTGAGGATGTCTAGTGGGATAGTGAATAATGTAGGACACTTTTACTTTGGGTTCAAATAATTTATCAACAACATGGAAGCTTTTACAAGCATTAATAAAGTAAAAATCAAAGCCAAAAAAGTCCAAAAGAAATATGACATGCCTTACAGCTTACATGTCATTACAACCATAAACATTTATCATGTTTGTAGCCTCATTTAGTTGAGTTTTTAGGATCGATTCTCCATAAAATATTTTTTAAGATTCAAACATCATGGTGCATAAATATCATAGATGCTCCAATAGAATAACAATTTTGAAACTCTTTTTCCTCTCATGTGAATCTTAATTGTATTATTTAGAATATATAATCTTGGAGTTTTGTTGGGGATTCTTAGTCTTCCTTGTAATTTTGATAAATTTATAAATTTGGAGTCTTGTTTGGGTTTCTTTGTCTTCCTTGTAATTTTAAAAACATTATTCATTAGACTATCTAAATTTGTAGTTTTGTTTAAGACTACACCAACATCAACAAAGATGATTAAAATTGAAAATTTTTAAAATAAAAATGGATTATTGTTGGGGTATTCTTGGTATTCCTTATAATTTTAAGAAATTTATTCATTATACTGTCCTAATTTGTAACTTTTTTAATTTGTATTACTTCATCATCAAGAAAGACTATTAAAATTAAAATTGTTAAGATTCAAAAAAAAAAATTTATTAAACATATTTTTAGTGATATGTCTACTTAATCTGCTTTTTTAAATTGAAATGAAACTATTTTCACAACACTTCATCATGAAAGGGTTAGAGGGATAAATACCATTCAACTTCAAATTAAGACTAGACCTTCAAATTTGATCATTGCATGGAATATTCACAAACTCTCCTCCAAACTAAAATCAATTCAGGGTATTTGCCTTGAAAGAGTTAGTAATCTAATTTGCAAACCAGTGATCTTGATGAATTCTAAAGAAGGTATGTTCAACATGAGAGATATTAAATCTAAACCCAAGTCCTAAAAATTTAAGAAACCTCATTTATCCTATGTTTTTTAGATTATTTGATTAAAACTTGGGAAACGTGATCCATGAATCCACCTCAAAGGAATTTAGCACTAAGAAAGAGAAAGTATATAAAAACTAAAAATATAATGGATAAATAAATCCTCTTTCCAACAAAATCTCTCTTTAATTATAATATGATACTTAACGAAACCATACTACAAGAAAATGTAAAGGTAATAGTAAGAAAATGTTAGAGTATATTTTACTCGTGATTCCTAGGTTTGTCTTATGTGGACTTTAGTCTCACATTGGTTAGTTTAGATTGCATTATATTTTAATTTCCCTATATAAGTAATTTCTTTCATTATAATATTCATGCTTTTTCATTCATATCATTTGAGTATAATAATTGTTTTGTCAATTGGCTTCCTCTTATTTATGCTAAAGCATCAATCGCTATGGTAATGAGACATTAGAGAGATCTTGGATGAAAAGTTTGATAAATCTTTCATTGTATTAGAGCCATGTCCAATACACATAACTCAACATACTTCATTTCATTTTTTTGTCCTCACAATGAGATTTGGATATGAGTTGGTTGGATCTTGTGTTGTGTTGGCCATACACTATTTTTGAGTGTTTTTTTGTAATGGTTTTAAAAAATCTAATTGTCTAAGCTATTCACCTATAACCATGCCTCTATTTTACTCCATCTTTCCACTCGTTGAATATGTTGTACTCATATATACACATAACATACCATTCAATTTTTGGTGGTGTTTTGTACAACTTTGGATATGTATTTTTTGGTATTAGCCATGACATATGGATCAAATGATTATATTCAACATTATAGTGAAGGATTGCATTTAAAGGTGGTATTGTAAGGAGATTTTGGAGATTAAGCTATTGTAGATCTGTGTTATTTTTTCAACTTCCATCAAATCCAAATTGGAGTGGCATCACCTTTGTAGTATTAGATATATAGAATAAGTGTTAGATGTTATAGAAATGGCATGAGAAAGATATCATAATAGCCAAATCTTCCCTTTGCTACGTCTATCCTTCCAAATTTATGTTGGACTATGTAAGGAATGAAATGCATTAGAGGGAGAGTGTTTTCTATTGCATGGATGGGTGAAGCACTAAATTATTGTAATAGAAATTTTAAATTTATAGTCAAGGAATAAATATTAGTAGCATTTTACTTTTGACTTGATGCTACAAAATCTAAGGTAAGATAAAATTGAGGCATCATTTATATCTATTGTGCGAGAGAAAGAGAATACTCTATGTGACATTGAAAAATGACCAATCTGATTTTGGCACTAGAGTTTTGGTGCTTGAAGAGTTGGATTAGCTTTTTAAAATATCGAACATTCCTTCTTGGGATTTGGTCCTACTCTTGGTCTATGTGCCTTCAAGTGTATTATGTTGGTGATATGTTGGAGCTAAGTGGAGTTATGTTGGGTTGGCAGGATTAGGAAGATGATAATATAATTGAGTAGTCTAGGGGAAATGTGAATGGAACCTCACAGAGATACTCATGCCCAAATCTAACATCTCAATTTATTTTCCCATCTTTTTTTAGGTCAAATAAAAATAGAAACTTTTTGCTATCTTTGTGTCTAACTCGTTCACCATTCTACAATCTTTTTCAGCATTCTAGAGAAGTACATTAGAAGGAAGAGGTTATGGTCAAGGAGATCTAGAGGCATGCATTTAAAGGAGGAGGATTTGCTAGAGGATATCAGAGGTATAAATTGGTAGGGTTTATGCTTTCCTTTAATATTACTTTGGAAGTGTTTGGGAGGCTGCATACATCTGTTGGTTATTTTTTAGACTTGATCTAAAATTATTATGCTTTAACATCCCTAATCTGGCATTGTGGCACTCAACCAAACCACTTAGATGGTATCTCTTTCTTATTATCAATCTTTGAGATTCCTTGAAAGGGGATAGTTCTTCTCCTATGTTACAAAATCACAACCATAGAAAACTAATAAAGCCCTAAATGTGTTTCAAAAATATGTTACTTTTCAATCTTTTGAGATGGTTGTCTTTTTTTAATTTTAAAATTATTAAAAATAAAAGAATGTTTTAATTTTATCCAAAATAGCTTTAATTTTTTATTAATACACTTTCAAATAAGCCTTTTTCTTGTAAAAATCATACAGGGGTGTATGGTCAGATGTTTTTTCTATTTTTATTGATTTGAGGAGGTCTGTGATTTAGTGTTTATTTTAATGGGTGGTTAAATGACATGATTTTTGTCTAAATATATTGACAATTTAAACCTTTAATGCGAAATTTTATTAAATAGGCCTTATTGATAGGAGCATAATTACGTAATAACTTTTGATTGATAGCTTGAAATAGTGTACTATTTTTTTAAAATATTCATTCTTTTAAATTTCTCATGCATTAGGCATATTTAAAATTTAAAATGCACTATTTTATAAATTCACACATTTTGGGGGGTCTCTTAACATTGGTTGTGCTTCCATTACTATAGTATGTGGTTACATTTTAATGGTGATGCATTTTGCTATGTTTTGAGAAAATTTTAGAGGGATTATAAATTTTCACATACCTTATCTCTTTAATTTATCAAACATTAAAAGATGTGGTCTAGTCTGGTATGAGGTTAGACCCCCTCACATGTAACAAAAATTTCTCTTTTGCTTCCTTCATTGCATTGTCATCATTTGCTATACTCATGGATGTATTTTTAGGTAAGTCTAATGTCCTATTTTCGAGTTCACATTGTCACTATGATGAGGTTTCATGTGCTATGGGCCCTGTATTGTACTTCACACATGCATTATCTTAATATTCATTTTAATATTCATGATTTTTTATTCATATCATTTGAGTATAACAATTGTTTTATCAATTCGATTCCTCTTGTTTATGTTGAAGCATTAATGGCTATGGTAATGAGCCATTGGAGATATCTTAGCTGAAGAGTTTTGACAACTCTTTCAATAAGTATAACATATACCCCTCATAAGTATAAAATATATTGAAATGAAAAACTAATAGACAAGGCAAATGGGGGAGTTCCCTTCCAAGGCAATATGAAGATATTTACCTATAAAATTGGAGGATTGGGATGATTTAAGAGGATATGTTAAATCAATTATGTCAAAATTATTTTTATATAAAAGAATAACATCCTATGTGATAGTTTAAAAGTTAAATGTAAACTTGAATAGAAAATAATTGATTGCAAAGCTATAAGTTTCAAGTAAAACTTTGGCAATTATTTATTATCTATTTAAGAGTACAATCTATGGAGATATCATAGAGGAATAAATTTTTGATGAATATTAATTATAAGGGATTAAATAAATGTGCAATACTATTATAACCAATGTATTTTATTTTATCAACCCTATCCTTGAGTGAGTAATTTGGTTATTTTTTTTCTAGATCGAAAACCATTATGATAATTTCATCATTATAGAGGATTATAGTTATATTATAAAAAATAGTTAGAAAAGAGGAGGGGGTAAAAAATAATAATTTTATAGACTTTGTATGAAATAACAACCTATTGAATGTTGAATAAAAATAATCCTCTCTTGGAAAAATAGAATAACTAGTTTTGGTTATCTTTTAAAAGGATTGGCTAGTTCCTAGCTTCTAAAATTACTAGTTCAATAATGCTTGTTGGATGGATTCTTATATTCCAAAATGTTTTTGGGACTAATAACTATTTTATAAATCTTAAATTAAAAAATATATTTCACCCCTTAAAATAAACCATGTTTGAGTTCATGTGGCTCAAAGATCTTAATATCATAGATAAAGTGAGTTATTTTCTAAAAGAAAATTTCCCATGTAGCAACTCCAAAATATTTTCTTTCGCATATAAATTGAAAAAAAAAATGAAGTTTAATAAAAACAAATTGGCAACATTTTTCAAGAAACATAAAGACCAAAAAGGCATTGAAAATTTGAATAAAATTGTGTCTCAATTGAGTCATGACCAAATATCCCTACTTCAAAAAAAAAAGAGCATTTATACCAACATCAAGAGGTCTTTGAAAAATAAGATAATTTTTTTAAATATAAATGAAGGAAGAATTGCCTAAAGGAGGGAGATAAAAATACAAAAGCAATTTCATCAAAAGACCATCGTGCATATAAATTCTAATAGAGTTAAAAATATTAACTGAAAATATGAACAACTTATTAGGAGCCTCTTATTTATTTTTGTGGAAACTGTCAACTATATTATACAAATATTATTTGAGAATCATAAAAATAAATGTATATTTTAGTATGAGTTTTTAAATTTTCTTCCCTCAATTTATAATTTTATGAATAAGGATCTTATGTCCTCTTTTTAAAAGAATAAATCCAAATTTTCCTTTAGATGATAGATAAGGACAAACTTCTTGGACCTAAAGGTTTTCTTCATTTCTATAATTATTGTATGATATATATATATATATATATATATATATATATATATATATATATATATATATATATATATATATATATATATATATATATATAATGAGGGTTTCTAAATGGGCCTCACCCTTATACAACAAATAAAATATACATCAATAAAATCTCAAAATATGTACCTCTTCTAACAGAAAATAAGACCTCTCAAAAACTAGATGTTTAGTGGTTCTTGGCCCTTCTTAACAAGACATTTCTTCATTTTGATGACAATGACCCATTCACCTTTCTACCATAAATTTGGATGGATGGGAATTTAAACTTCAATTGAGTTAATGGGTTGAGATCTCACCATTGGAATATGAGTTGTTGAACGTACTCTTTGAACAACAAATGGATCTAGTTTTTCCTATTTCATTTCCATTGATAGTTTCTTTAATGACATTCACTATTGTAGACTTATTATCATTTGATTATATATTTAGTTAGTTTTAATTAGGCATTTCAACATCTATGTCTGAGTTTAATTCCCCACTCTCATTATAAATTATTAATTTAACGCTTAAATATTTCTCTAGATCATCCTTCTTATAAAACTCCCTTTGTTTTCACTTAATAAAATGTCATTTTATAACTAAGTACCCAATTTTGAAACACCTAAGACATCCAAAAAAAATATCTTCATACTTGATGGATTACATTCATGGACTATACTTAATTTTCAAATCAACTTGGGACAAAATATATGCTAAAATATCTACATTGGAAAAGACTTAGGAAAAGGTTGAATGACCTATATTATTTTTTTAATATTTTGTTAATATATATTCACCTAAGTAATTTGGTATGTATTTGAATATGCATGCAAACTAAAACTCAAATTTTAAACAATGTAATCTATCATAAATAGGTCAAAATTTAAATGATTTCACAAGGTAATTAAATGATGGGAATCATGGCTTGACAAGTAGCAAATGCTCATTCCAACCTCATATATGATTTTTTATAAATCACATCACTATCTTATTTATATTCAAAAACCACAACAACAAATCATTTAGCACAGTGATGAATTTATACACTACATTTACTTTGAGGTCTCTAGATATTTTAAATCCATTTGTGGATCTCCAATAAGCTTGGCAAAAATTTGCTACAATGGTATACAATCCATTTGAAATTTAAATAGCCTTTCACTTCCAAAACTTATTTGAGCTCTTATCATTCAAACTAAATTGATGGATTTGAATTTACTGAGATAATGGAATTATTCTAAGGATGATTAGTCATGTATATTACCTTCAAAAGGCTAGGATTTCCTATTAGACATTCCCCTTTATTAATAATTAGTGAAGATGCCTTTAGATCATCATTTAATTTAGACACATTTTTAGATGAAGTCCCTATAGACAAAGGGGCCAATATAAATACCCAACAATCCATCTTTATCCTTTACCATTCCCCCATAGTCACAAACCATCAACCCATCTTAAGTTCTACCCTTGTTACTCCATACTTTCAGATATCATTCTCAGACTTATTTTATGATATTATTAAGAAGGATATTTGTGAGACTTATAATGATTACATTCACTTTAGGAAGATATTAAAATATTTCATCTACACTTTCATCACTCCCATCCATAAAAACACTAATGTTATCTCTATGAATATTTCTAGGTGATTTTATTTTTGCAATGCAGATTAAATTTTTTTACTAAGGACATGAATTTGACAATGTGAATGCTTCTTACCTTGATCATTACTCCATATTAAGGTGCTTTTATTGAAGGAAAATAGATCAATGGTTGTATTATGGTTATGCATAAGTTATTTAAATTCGTTAAGCTCAAGAATGTAACTACTATGGTTATCATGATAAATATTAGTAAATCCTATGATAGACTTGATTGAAATTTTTAAATAAGAATCATTGGAAAGTTCTGATTCTTACAATAAAGGCACAAATGACCCACAATTTAAGGGTCATTCATGTAGGCTAACCAGGAATTAGGCAAAGACCTTGAAATAATGTTTTAGACATTCTAATATTATTTGTTGATGATACTATTTTAGTTTATCTTAAAATTATGTATGATGCTACTAATTTTAAAACAATCACTGGTTTATACCAAGAGGCTTTTATCAAAGTCACAATTTTACAAATTTTGACATATGCTACTTTAACACTTTAATTATTAGTCAATATCATGTCTCTATAATCCTTTGTTTCCACATAAATTATTTTATTAATAAATATTTATGGAATCCACTTTTTGAATAAATGTCCAAACCATATTTATTGAAGGATATTATTTATAAATTTAAAAATAGGTTACCCTCTTAGAAATGAAGATGACTGTCTTGATTAGGATAAATATAATTTATTCAAGTTTTCATTTGAAATTTCAATTTATATGATGTCCATTATGAAATCTAAAAGAAATATCAAAAATAAACTCAATTCTAGTATGAAAAGGTTCCTATGGAATTGTGATATGAATAAAAATGAAATTTCCCTCTCAAAGTAACAAGGGGTAAGAAAAATCAAATTTAAAGGAGGTTTTAGCAGTAGAAACTTATCTTATATTAAAATTATATAGACACATAAAATTAACCATTAAGTGTTTAAAAATGTTTATTCTTGGCATCCTTACCCTTGGTCTATTTTCAATTTCACTAACTTTTACTATATAAGAAAGATTTCATGATTTTATAAGCATTAAAATATAATACCAACATCCCTATTCAACCCATGGGTTCCTACCAGACCTATCCCAATAGCCTATGGTGTTTTGAGACAAGTCTACACTAGCTAGGTATGGCTTCACTACTACCTTATCCCCTAGTGTGCCCTTATTTCCCACTCACCAACTATCACTTTTTTGATTTGATATGTTTAAAAATGGTTCTCACACATGTTTTGTAAATTGAGCTAAATATTCTAAATATTATCATATAAAATCACATAAAGGATACTCAATATTCCATCATGGTATCTCTATAGAAATATAATTGCATAGTGAGTAAAAGAACACCATTTATTACTAATTCAAATTTTGAGCATTGTAACAATGAATTGTTAAGTTTCAATATTGTTATTGAAAATCAAGGGCATCTATTATCAAGCATTTCAATCAATCATCTATCTAAATTCATTCTAGTTGTATAAGCATTGGTCACACAATCACTCTAAGAGGGATAAATATATTGAAACAAGGCCCATTTGGGCTATGTAGGGAATGATCTATTATAAATAATTTCAAAGGCTAGATCGAATATTCTTACTAACCTAATTTTATCCATTTTTATCATGTAATAAATATATAGTGTGCATGGTTAGGATTTTTCCATTTTTAGGTCTTTTGCAAAAATAGTTTCATACGTCCAAATCAATTAATTATTAACACATCAAACTAGGATGTGTTCACAATCAATAGACAAGGCCATAGTGCACCCCTACCCACCTCCTACAGACTTTTTTTTTTTTTACTAAAAGAGGGGTAAAAATATATTAAAAACAAGAAAAACCACAGTTACATAGCATTGTCCTGGTCCAACAGTTGAGCCAGTTGCTGATATAAACTACTATGGATCATAATACTATCCGTAATATTCCAAGAGGGGCCGTGTTCCGACGCCCATTTGGCAAGGCAATCCACCACAGCATTCCATTCACGGGGAATGTAGTTAAAAGAAATCGACTGCAGAGAAGAGCTTAATTGCAGAATCTGCTGAATAAGCTCATTGAGGTGCCACTCAACTTTACCAGACATACCTTTATTCAAAAGATTAACAACAATTTGCAAATCGGATTCACAAACGATGTTACTCTAGCCATTCAGACAACACACCTTCATCGCCTCCAGGATGGCCTCGACCTCCATGAAGTTGTTAGTATACTGACCTTTGTAGACCGAAAACAGGAACTGAACACCACCAGCACTATTCCTAGCAATGCCACCTATGCCAGCCGCACCAGGATTGCCCCGAGAGGAGCCGTCGGTGTTAATTTTAATGAAACCGTCCACCGGGGGCTGCCACCGGCCTTCTCTATCAACAGGGCGCATCTTCTATCTACAGCCACTCCCCAAGTGACAGGTCGGATCTCCAAAGCATCTCAAGTTCAGCACCAGCCCAAGGCGCAAACACAAAGTACTATCTTCAGGGTTGATCCCCTGCTCCTCAGCACACTTGATACTTAGAGTTTCTTGGATCGATCGGCTAACCTTCACCCACAGAGTCTGCACATCCAGCTGGACACCTCTAAAAATTCTTTTATTTCTTTCAATCCACAGGTTCCATAAGATAAAGGAGGGACCCACAGACCAGGCGCTACATAAAAAGGAATTCTTAGTAGGAGCCTGACCCCATCGACTCCAGAAGTCCACAAGAGATGAAGCATGCCAGCAAGGCAGCCTCCACGCCTCCCACCAGCAATGCCATAGCTGCAGAGCATACTTACACTGGAAAAAAATATGAGCTCCATTTTCATCACAGTTATAACACAAGACACACCTGGAAGGTCCCTGAAAACCTCTCTTGCAAAGATTTTCCCAGGTGAGACACCTGTTGTGAGTAAGCAGCCAAAGGAAAAAATTGCACTTGGGCCACGAGGTCTGATTCCAAATTTTTTTGCCCCAAGCAAACAGACCACGAAGCGGGAGGTGTCTAGTCAGAGCCAGATATCTAGACGCCACAGTATAATGACCAGTATCATCCCCTCCCCACGCCAGATCATCTCTACCCTGCAGGGAACTACAACCTCTGAAAGCTAGGATGCACACTAATTCCTTCCTATCTTCTTCAGAGCCCCCAGGCAGCCAATCGGACGAGTCCTTCCATCTGCAACCAATAGTAGTTCCCAAATCGAAAACCTCTTTATAATGTTCCACCTTATGCCAACCAGCCGAGAGAAACACAGCTCCTAACTCCTGTAAATGCGGATGCGATGAAAAAAGCGGAGGTTCACCATCCCAAGAGTCCTCCCAAAAGAAAGCATCCATACCACTCCTACAAACCCAAAACAAGCTATCTTTTACCAGCTGCGCTCCCCGCTTGAGAGTGTTCCACACCATAGACTCTCTGCCCTCAAGCGGGAGCCTAGGAATCACATGAGGATCCACTCCCGAGAAATACTTAGTCACCAGAACCCGGGCCCAAAGAGACGAATAGCTGGAGCACCACCTCCAATAGAGCTTGGCAGCAAGGGCTTGACTGGCCAAGATAGCAGAGCGTAAACCAAGGCCCCCATCCCTCTTCGGTCTACAAATAGTATCCCAATTAATGAGACTCCACTTGTTATTCTGCAAATTTCTGCTCTAAAGAAACTGTCTCGAGAGGGAATCAAATTCCTTCAAAAAATAAGTCGGGGCAGCCTGCACCATACTACGATATATCAGGAGCGCCTGGATGACCGATTGAAGAAGAGTCACACGACCCGTAGTAGATAGCCATCTATGAGTCCAGTGACTCACCTTAAGTCTCAGCTTATCAAGAATATTCTGCCAATACAGCCTAGGCTGTCTTCCCACCACAATGGGAATGCCAAGGTAAATAACCGGCAGACTCTGAGTCTGAAAGTGTAAAATAGTGGCGATCCTTCTCTGGATGAGCTTCAGAGTGTTGAAAAAGAAAATAGAAGACTTATGCTCATTAATTTTTTGCCCAGAAGCTGCTAGGTAAGTGTCCAAAGTGTGTCGGAAAGGCTCTGCCTCACTTATACGAGCACTCCCAGTCAAAATAGTGTCATCCACAAATTGTAAATGGGTGAGAGGAGAGGAGCCCTCTCCCCACCTCCAACCCTGTATGACATTCTGAGAGACACGGTATTTGAAGAGCCTGCCAAGGCCCTCTGCAAGAATGATAAATAGGTATGGGGACAACGGGTCCCCCTGGCGAAGACCCCTGGAGGCACCAAGAAGCTCAGAAGGAGTCCCATTGATGAGGACCGAAAAGGAAGGTGACGTGATACAGCTCATCACCCAACAAATCCAATCCCGATGAAAACCAAATGCCAAAAGGAATTTTTGCAAAAATCTCCAGCTAACTCTGTCATAAGCTTTTGCAAGATCAAGCTTAATAAACATTCCCCACTCCTGGGACGTACTCATAGAATGAATAGCTTCCGAAGCTAAGACAACTCCGTCCAGAATCTGCTTACCGGCCACAAAGCTCCCTTGTTCCTCCGAAATAACCCTGGGAAGATAAATTTTAAGCCTCAGCGCTATAAGCTTGGTGATGATTTTATAGACCACATTACAAAGCGCAATGGGCCTATACTCATCAAGCTGAATAGGCTGCTCCTTCTTCGGAATCAGAACAAGAAAAGTAGCATTTAGAGCTTTGAGCATTTCCTTATTAGTGTACGACTCCTGTATGACAGCCATTAGGTCCTGCTTGATGATGCTCCAAAAGTTCTGAAAAAAGTCCACCGGAAACCCATCCGGGCTAGGTGATTTGCCTCTCTTCATGCTGAAAACAACCTCCTCCACCTCTACCATCCCAATGGGCTTCATGAGACAATCATTCATATCCGCACTCACCACCTGGGGAATGCAAGAAAGGACAGCCGCTTCTGCTTCATCAGCAGGAGCCAAATCATCAGCAAAGAGAGCCGAAAAGAAGCTAACAGCTTCCTCACTGATAGCTTGAGAAGAAGTCACCCGCCTCCCATCCTGGGCAACAAGAGAAGTAATAACATTTCTATTTCTCTACGCTTGAACCGACTTATGAAAAAAAGCCGTATTCTTATCACCTTCTTGCAGCCAGTCAACCCGCGCCTTTTGCTTCCAATAAATTTCTTCACGTAATTCCCATTCCTCCAGGGAGCTGGCAGCTCTAGCCTCCTCCTGACTCAGTGTTTCCGAGAGACCAGAGTCTCTAATTTGCCTTGTGATTGCAGCCAGCTCATCCTGTGCCCTCTTCCTCATGCCATGTAAATTACCGAAACAATTTCTATTCCAAATTTGCAATTTTCTCTTGACATACTGCAATTTTTTTTGGAAGGAATACATAGCTGTACTGTGAGCCGGCGCCCCCTGTCTCCACCACAGTTCAATGCACTCCTGGAGAGAAGAGTCACGGAGCCACATCAGCTGAAACTTAAAGGGGGGTTTTTTAGGTCCCTCAATAAGATTTATGGAGAGCCTGATGGGCCAATGGTTCGACCCATTCCAATCCAAGATATCCGAGGTGAGAGAGAAGGCACTAGACCTCCAGAAACAGGAAACAAGAAATCTATCTAGACGCTCCGAAATGGCAGCAGAACCTAATCTTCTGTTGCTCCAGGTAAACATTCCATTGGAGGGTCTAACATCAGAGAGGCGCAGAGTCTCAACATTATTGCGGAGGCACTCGGTAGAGGGACCCAACCGGGACAGCCCACCTCTTTCCTCCTCCAAATTCATAACAACATTAAAGTCTCCCATAACAATCCACGGTAAGAACGGATGGCAGCTACGAACATAACGAATATGTTCCCAAAGCAGAAGTTGTCCATCTATGTCAACCGGCGCATAGACATTAGTGACAAGAATCAGTTCCCCGGTGTCAAGAGATGAGGCAACCATGGAGAGGGCAGAAATGCAGGTAAACTAATGAAGGGGCAATATCTTTCTCGGGTCCCATCAAGTTGCTAAACCCCCAGAGCTTCCCAACGCTCCCACACCTTGATAATGGCCAAAACACCAAATTTTTGGCAAACAAGCAAACAGTAAATCAATTGACACTTTCGTTTCCTGGATACACAGGATATCCGGAGTATGATCCAACACCAATCTTCGAACAGCCTTTTGTCTGGGGCAGCTGTTCAAACCCCTCACATTCCAAGATAAGACAATCATTGGGGAACATGGGGGAAATGTTCATCTAAGGTTTTAACAACCCCTGATTCCACCAGTAAATCACCAGTAAGCTTGATTTTTTCTAAATCCTTTCTTCGCCCCGCCTTAGAGAGAGTAGAGGAGTTAGCTTTCTTAAAAGGCCTCTGCGCCAAGCCAAGCGTAGAAGGAGTACCCTTGTCCTTCCTACCAGCATCAACTTCCTTGACAAGGTCAGCCCATTTCACTTCCTTATCAAGGTTTACAGTCTCTGTCTCAATTGCACCTTCAGTCGGCCCCAACGAGTGCTCTAGAGACGATAATGTCATCATATCCTGATCTACAATAGGCATAGAAACTTGCTGGTCTGTTTCAAGAGCTTCTCCCTGTTCTTCATCCGGAAAGCCATCCTCAATGGCCATACTGTCTAGTGCCTCAAACCTGTTGAATCCCATGTCCAATTGCCTATCTATATTTTTGCGCTTCTGACCACCACCTCTCATACGTCTCCTCACTGTTGTGAACCCCTCCGAATCTATACCAGCATGATCAGCAGAGCTTTGCGCAAATCTATCATTGCCAGCTGGATATTTCCCTTTGACAGCTCTATTAGATAGCATTTTTTCATGAACCGAGTTAATCTGTCTACCTGTTCCTTTTCCAGTGGCTGCATTCTTTGGTGTGGAAGAGTCATGATTAATCCCACTATCTTTGGCTGCTTGTGGACACTGTCTATGCAGATGGCCATATGTATGACAAATTCGGCATCTAAGAGGGATAGCCTCATAATCAATCTGCTGGATCCAGGACGAGGAGGCCATACAAATCTCCATGGAATCTGGCAAAGGATTATTTAAATCAATGTCAACACACACACGGGCGTAAGAAATTACCTTTTTGTCCAACGATTGATGGGCAATAGCTGTCGGTGTTCCAAGCGTGGCCGCAATCTGCCTGAGAATATCCTCCCTCCAAAACTCCAAAGGGAGCCATGGAAAATGGACCCAGACCGGCACACAAGCAGGTAATTCATCAGCTGAGTTGAAACCCGAATGCCAGGGTTTAAGAAAAAGCCCCACACGGTCATAGAAGTAAGGGCCCCCCTCAAAGACACAGTTCCGATCTGCAACTAAGGAAAAATTGACTAAAAAATAGCTGTTTCCAGCTAACATAATGTCGAAGTCTCCTTCAATATGCCAAGACTTGCGAATCCAGGCATCTAAGGCAGCCAATGAAATTCTTATACCCAGGAATTTACAAATAAGAGTGTGGGCAGAAAGGTACTCAACATCATCTTTCACAGCTTCAGGGGATATGACCACCACTGGTCTGTCCTGACTTCTCAAAAGACAACCATTAACCTTACTGAGCTTTGAACGCTCATTAATATGGGAAGGTTCTGAGTTGCAAGAGTATGCCCCAGGTAGAGATCCTTCCTTCCTGGGGCCAGTCGGCGGCCTGTTCACTCCTACGCCACTCCCCGCCTGCGCTCCCGCCATCGCCTCTTTCATTTCAATCTATCATATTCAAATGTCCACCTCCTACAGACTTATCCCAATAGACTAAAATTATTATTTTGTAACATCACTATGTTTTCACTTAATTTCAGATATTTTTTCACTTACAGTCAACCTATAGATTCAGAACCATTTATTTTTTTATGTATGTTTGCACATCCTTAGGACTCTTTACTATTTTTAACAAGTTCTTTTTTGTAAATTCTATATTTTACTTTATTTTAATATCAAATCAGTAACTATCAGTGTTTCTATTTATATAATTTAATTCCACTAGTTCAAGAAAACATAAATTAAAAGAGTTAAACATTTTGGTGAACTCAATATTTTTAAATCATTGATTATTTTTTTTAATTAATTTTTTAGATATAATTTCATTCAAATGCATATACATTATTTATACTGAAAGAAAATAACCTTCAAAATTTGGTAAAATTTGATACAAAATGATTAAATTTCTTTGACCTTAGATTAAGTCCAACAAAAAATAGATTATCTTAGCACCTTTTATAATTCTAACAAAAAGCTATTACTTTTGACCTTAGGTTAAAATAAGATCTATTTATGAAATCTAAAATCTCCCACTTTTTATTTTTCACTTGATTTTCTTTATTTTAGAAAGTTTATTTCATTAATTTTAAAAATACTTACTGACTACCATAAACGGCTATATGGTATCTATTGATAGAAACCATGGCATGCAGGGTTTTCTACAATACTCATATACATTGAAAAACACTAAACACTAAGCATTGTTTCCACATAAATCATGATATATCATAAATACCTAGGGTCCCTTGTTTATACTAATAGGAAGCCTTTTTTAGTTGTATTATTTATGGTGCACTTAAGAGGAGCATATCACCTAGGGAATTTACACTCATTATACCTTTTAAACTGAGGTTAGTAGCCAACATACATGGTTATACCTCTATAGTTAATGTTTTGAAATATTTGTCCAGCATTAATAAATGAATGAGAAATTATATTTGATAACCTAAAAATCATTCAAAATCTTTTCTAACTCACCCTCATACATGGATTTTTTATTGTATTATATTCACAGTCATTATCATTGATTGATTAAAATTATATTATATCCATAGTCACTATCATTACTTAAATTATATTGTAACATAATTTGATACACATTTTCCTTATATTTATAATGGGTTAAATTAATGGAAGTTTCTTTCAAATTTTACATATGATTATGCATTTTATTGTAAAATATTTTCTTACTTTCCAAGATTTTATTCATATAATTTATAATTTCTTAAAGTTTGATAATATTCTAAAACTTACTTTATAACAAACTTGACTACATAGTAGTTCACATTCTTACAACATTTAACAAGCCTTACGCAATATTTTAATCAAAATTAGTGTGTTAGTACTTATTTTTATAATATCTTATATTAATTACATTATATTATAACTATTCCAAAGATCATGTAAATAAACTCTTTTATTCCTCCCTCCTCACCCTCAAGCTCTTTCTATTCATCACCCTATACCTATTTTTTGTCCAAGACTTATTTTATATTTATATCTTCATGTTATCCAATGTAGAAGTGGAATGACACATTTACCTCCACAATATAATCATCCTAATCAATATGTTCCCCCTCCTCCACCTACTTTAATAATTGAGTTTCTCAAACCAAATGATATTATAAAAAATCTATTCAAGATCTATTAAGAAAGGTACCAAGCTACAAGGATATATGATATGTAATATTTTTGGATATAAATCTTCATATGGATATGCAACCAAATACATTTACCTTTATTATGACTACTTTCAAGGATATTGATCATGTTTTTAATTTTTATGAAGAATATGTACCTTATAAGAATATCATCAGTCAAAATATTTCATTATTTATTCAAATCCAAAAACATCAGTAACTAATTAAATGTGATTTGGTTCAAAATGGTCATGGAATAAATATTTGTAGCTATGACTTCATACATAAATTGGGATTCAATAAAGATGGTCTTCAAAATTCTAGAAAACTAACATAGGGGTTAAATACCATTCCTAAGAAAATATATGAAACTATTAAAATGGATTTATTATTCAACCAAAAATCAATATCTAATACTTTTAAGGTTATCTCTAAGTAGTTAAAATCTAATTTACTCTTGGGCTAGATTTTGAGTTATTAAATTGAATATATACTTCCTACATTTCAGAAATGAATCAATTTTTTATATGATATGCATGACTATATAGTTCTAGTTGATGATGCACCTTTTTTCTACTATTAAAAGACACATTCATAATCAAAAAAAAAATATATAACACCTCATGAACAACCAATCATAATAGAATAAATACATACTTACAAAGTGGGTGATTCATGAAATTTAAATAACACATTACCAAGTCATCAAATTCCTAATGAAATAAAAAGGTATATCAAGGAATTTCTACCACAAGTAAAAAGTCCTAAGCAAAATAAAAGGCATATCAAGGAAGCTATGTCACAAGTAAAAATTCATCAAAAAATGGAAGTGCCTATTAAGTAAATTATTCCAACAAAGATAGCTTCCACACAAATAAAAGAATCTATCAAAGAAATGGAACAACAAGAACTAATTACATCAGAGCCTATTAAGAAATTACCATTATTGTTCAATTAAAATATTAATTGTATAATTTAAGATAACTATAACAATGATGATGAGAATACAAAAGAACATACATATGAGTAACTAATAAATGTAAATTTAAATCCCAATAATTAAGATGAACACTTATCTCATTTTTCATTTACATTTATTGGAGTGTGTGTAAATCAAGGCATCTATTCTATACAAAGTAAGGGTGAAACACACATTTCTAAATAAAGGGATACACAATATAATTCAAATATTTTTAATACCTTTTTATCACTTTGGGACGTCAATGCTCCTAGAAATGCTTACACCTACTTAAAATAAAGTAAAAAGGGTACACTCAAAGACTCTAATAAATTCACGTGTAGAAATATAATTACCAAATTCAAATCAAGGCATGTTCAAAATATGATTTCTAAATAAATTTTTCTCAAATTATTTATCAATATCCAATATTTCTCCTAAAAATATGGTTCCAAATCTAACACCAATGCATAATTCATCTCATTTTGAGCCTCTCATTATCAAACCTTTTATAGATGGAGAATAATGTAATAATGTTACACTCACTCACTTACTTGAAGCTAATATATACAATCTATCTCTTATTCTCTCTCTTTAACATGATATAAATCATCCTAACCAAGCTACATCACCAAAGAATTTCATTAGGTCTATCCCATTACCCATCACTCTCGGTCCTAAATCATGCATAACATTATTTTACATTGATTTCAAAGGATGGAATAATAATAATAATAATAATAATAATAATAATAATAATAATAATAATAATAATAATAATAATAATAATAATAATAATAATAACAACAAATTAGAGTATAATATACTAAATATCTCTCATTTTACTAACACAAAATGTATTGGATATGATCATTATACATAATGGTACCCTATTCTAATTGGTGGTTTATCACAAAATGAATAAGGAAAATATACCCTTTATGCAATAACTCCATGGATCTCTCTTTTAATCTTTTAATTGATTAATTATTTGCACTTTTCTTATACATAGATTCTTTGTTTACTTTCCAATTATTCTATCCCTTATCCAACCATTTTTATAGGCCCTTGGTTTTATTTTTCACTTTGGATACTTAGCCTCATAATTTATAAACTTATTTAAACAATCTATGAAAAACAATCTCTATGGTACTCCACTTGCTCATTATTGCATAATTTACAAAATATGACATTTACATGATCTCATATTACTAATATTTACATGTGTTTTATATGATAAAATTTATCCTCTTCCCCATTTGAGGATTATGTAATATTTTACATATTTATACTACATTTATATTACTTAACATTACATATGCATTAGGGGAACATTGATTTCTTTCCATCTTATCTTGTTATGCTTTTGTACCTTGTTGATAATTGTTTGAATCCCACCAAATTTCTCTATATTCAAAACTTTGCTTCTTAGCACCTCTTTTCAACTTCCTTTTAGCATTCAAATATTGTAAAAAGTTCCAAAAATTTGATATCTATCAAAAATTCCAAATACCCATGCGCTCCTCATGAACCCATGCATGGACTAAATTTGATAGTTGAATTTATTATCATGTAAAATTTTGATGAAGTTAACATTGTTTTTCATATAATAATATACCTCAAATTAAATAAATAAATAAACATAAAAATGGTATTTTTATTTTTTATAGTCCTTTATATTTTTTGAAAATCTACCTATAGTTTAAATTTAAATCTAATACATTAAACCCCCAAGAAATTAATGTATTTTATAGGGGAAATATTTAATATGGTCATCCTCAGGACACCACAGATTCTCGTCTCCAATTCTTTTTCTTGGCACCAAATTTTTAATCAAAAGCATAAATTTACATTACTAAATAGGGTTTGTATAATTATGTTAGATTCATGATAAGTAGGGTCAAGTCACAAGTTTATTCCTTGTAAGTGGGAATGCATGAAAGGATGTTATGTGGTTATGTTGAAATTTATTGATAAGTAGCATGTAAAGTACAACTATAATAAAAAGACATATTAAATGAAAATGTTGTGACCATGTAAATTTGTCATGATATCACATTAGACTTTCAAATTTTCTTTTTTTTTAATATATTATCTTAAATATTTATAACTAAGTTTTGAAAGTATTATTAATTATATATTTTATGGTACAATCAATTATGACAAGGTAGATTATTATATATAATTTTTAAACTTGTGATCATAACTTGACCTTTAAAATACCAATACTTAACCTTTACAGTACTTATACTTAAATCTTACATTTTATAGTATGATTATTTACTTAAAAATTTTATTAATTAACTATTAAATACTACATACTCAATGTCTAATTCAAAATATTATACATTCATTTTAATGTACTCCATCAATAAACTACACATTAATAATACAAAATATTTTGTATATATACCAATATACTCCATCAATAAATCACACATTATTATAACTATTCAATAGTTGAAATATATTTAACTAGACATTAATAATACAAAATCTTATGTATCCTTACCAAAATACTCCATCAACAAACCATACATTAATAATAAAACTATTCAATAAACTATAAATATTCAACTTTATTCAAACTTTTTGGACGTTTCTCCAGCTCCTTACAACTATGACCCGTCACAACATCACTTCGCCTTCGATTTATTCTTTAATCGCAACGAATTTTGATTTGTAAAAGCCGTACAATACTTCTACTGGTCTCTTACCTTGTATAAGACTTTTAATTTCACGATGTTCGGAATTTACGTCATTTGATGTGTATGGAGTCAAGTCGGCACCCCATAAAGGAAACGGAACGCATTATCACAAAGATTTTGAAGATCATGTCGCTTTGCTCTTATCCCACTCGCAGGTGTACACGTTAGACTTTGTAACCAAATGACTAAACCATTATAGACATTAGTTATCCATTCAAATCCACTACTCTCGTTCAACACTGCTTGTTACGTTAGAATCACTTGTTCACGCGGCGTACAAAACAAGGCAATATTTATGTTTAAAGTCCACCACAGGTCCATAACAGATAGAGCAAAAAAATCTGATAGGTCTCTTAGCCATGAAATTCAAGTCTACAACTACTCACACATACATAACCGACCAAACAATGGACTCACTCTTATTCTTGAACACCAACAATTTCGAAGACGCGCGTCTCCGCTCAGCCATTATTCATTTATCCCCATTCATCTATAAAATGTATCTCCAATGTGCAATGCTGTGTTAAGTTTTTAACCTTCTATAACAATCTCATCAAGAAAAGTAATGGAGAATTTCATGGAGGGCAAGATTTAATTTTCTAAGTAATTTATTTTGTATTAAATATTTTGAAAAAAAATATATATATTTTAAATGTTTTTCTAAAATAAAATATATTATCTATTTTATAAATATTAAAATTAATTATAATTTAAGTTTATATTTATTAAAGTTATATCAATATAAATAATTAGATTAAAATATTAGTTTTCATTCAAACATTAATTTTCATATTCATATTGTAAAATGTCTCACATTAAATTTGTGTGGTTTTTAAAAATATCAAACAATTATGCAAACACTAATGAAAAATGTGATTATATCATTTTTGCCATGCAAAAAAAAATTAAAATATTCGAAATTTACAAATTGAAATGGAGAAAAATCTATTTTCTTTAAATTTAAAATGTAAAGCTTGGAGTAAACTTTTAAAATTATTTTTTATTTTGCTTTCTATTGGTTAAAAAATAATTTTCTAACTTTTGCAAATTTATTTGCAATTAATGAAGTTATTTTTTTCCACTTTTTTCAATCAATGCCTATTACATGGAAAATAAGTTTGATGCATTATACTTTTGGAGAAACACTTATGATGCCATTTTCAAGAGTAATGAGACTAATATTTATTGGTTGTAGGAAAAACTTATTGCTTAGTACATTGGTGTGGATTTTTACGATTAATTATTTTGATATACTCAATCAGTCACAATGATTAGTTTTATTGTCATTTGTTCACAAGATCAGTGTATCAAGGCTTTCTCACATCAACCCAGTCTAAAAGTGTAGTGTAAGAGGTAGGGAGATCCATTCTCCTAGAAGATTGCATCTTACTTAGGAAAAAATAGTGGGATTCAATGGTTGACATATATATATATATATATATATATATATATATATATATATATATATATATATATATATATATATAATTATAATAATAATAATAATAATAATAATAATAATAATAATAATAATAATAATAATAATAATAATAATAATGCTCAAATGTTTTGATTTTTTTTTGGTGTGAATAATAGCCCCACTACGTTTGGATTGTAGACTATACATCTTTGAAAAGATTAATTGAAATATTCCTCAAAATATTGAATGCCATTATTGTAGACCTCATTATGAGTGGCCATTATTGTGATGGATCTATTCTTTTAATGTTGTATGGACTTCACATATATTGAATGCATGTGCTCATTCACACACACATTATGATTCTTACAATTTAAAAAATGCAATTTAAATTTGAGTTCACATAGTGTTTTAATGAGAATGGCATCCATGCTTATTTAAAAGATGTCATGACATTTAATTTATTCATAGTTAATTATACCTATTATGTATTTTTATGTTTGTTAGAATAGTCTTACCTATTGCGTGAAATCAATTTTTAATTATATTTGGTACTTATTTTATTACTATAATGGCTAGAATGCCGACCAAATGGCTTTCATAGTTTGGCAACCTTGATGTTGTAGATGCCATGAAGTCAAATAAAATACTTTTCATCCATTTTGTAGACCTAAATACCTTCATTTTTAGTGTAATGTGGCTTCCTAATAACCTTGATGTCACAAAGGCCATGACATTGTAAAACCTTAGTTTTATCTATTTTTAGACTAGATACCTTTCTATGTTCTGATGTATTACTTCCAAGTAGTGAAATACATTATAGTATCATAAGAAAGTGAAATCCAATCATTATTGGTACATGGGTTCATGGCTTCCTAGGGTGCCTATTTTGTTTTTTTGCATTGTTTTTAATGAACTCCATGAATTGCATGAGAATCTTTACTTTACACAATTTACAATCATGTGGATTAGTGGCCTTGATGTCAAAAGGCTATAGAGACACAAATATATATATTTTATATTTATATACACATGAATACCTTATTTTTTGGTGATCATGGTCACCTAGAAATGGTGAGATCCTATTTGTGATTTCAAAGGAAAACATGTTAATCATGGGGCCATGAGGTCCTTATTTTATTCTTAATATGTCTTCAACAAAATTAATAGATCTACTAAGAATATTGGCCTACTTACCTTGATGTTTCCATGGATTGACAAAACCCTGGTTTTATCTCTGCCTAAACTCTATTACTTTTATATGTTTTGGTGTGTGGTAAAATCACGAGTTATATCACAATAAAACATTAGTTTTTACTTTTTACCTATTTCTATGCACAAAATCCATAAATAAAAAACAAAGAATTAAGAAAAAGGCATATGTACTTGATAATATGGAAGATAGTGTTTAAATTATACTTTTTGTGTTTTTTTCAAGCTATTTCCTGTCTAGGACTAGAGCCATAAATAATTAGATCATTGGATTTATTTTAGCATATGTGTTAAAATTTTCTATTTGTTTATGTTTCATAAATCAAATCCAATAATTATAAATATTTTTCATGGAAAGTATATATTTTTCAACTTTGATTTGATTTCCATTTTAAACCATTTTTCCTAAATGTCGAAAAATGCAATCTAAAAAAAATCTAAAAAATGGAAAAACCAAACTAGACATACATTCGTATAGATGTAAATAAGTATTGACCATGTAAAATAACATGATACATCATTAATATTGTGTTACTCAAACATCATATTTGGAAAATTTTTATGTCCAAGTGCATTATGAATGATTATTTGTTTTATTCCATTATTATTTTTTGTATGTTGATATAATTTTATTTAAATTCAAATTGCCATAATTAAGCATTTTCTATTTTTTTCCTAAACTGACTCTTGATTCAATAAATTATTTATAATTAGAAGTATATTTTGATATGATTTACACTTTCCATAAGGTTCATGACATTGAAACATATTTTTGATGAATGAGACTTTCTACAGCTTTTGGTTTAAATGAAAATGAATCCATTTTATGAAGTAAAACCTTTTGTATATAATATTATAGGTGATTATTTTAGTTCCTAGTTGTATACCTCTTTTAGTTAGACTTGCACACATGAGAAAAATGTATGATAAAACCACTAATATGTCATTATTTACGTATAGATGTGTAAAATAGTACCTATATAAAATGCATCTATATTTTGTGCTTTGAAGCTCAGCATTTCAATCTCCCATTCGACCCCTTATTATTAAAAAATCTATATAATGAAGGTTATAGTGATACGCCCATCTATCTTTAGTATCTTGTATGTGACTTGGAGCATTTGTTGATTACATGTGACAACCCTTCCTGAGTGGAGTGAATAAGTTTAGTTATACCCTAGTCATATTTGTGTTTCCTTCTGCTAAAAGTCCCCATGGAGGATAAATTAAAGTATCACTCCATGTGAGAAAGCTACCCCTTAGGTCCTCTCACTTTAGTTTAGGCAAATCTAGAAGTAGCAGGGAGCTAACCATACCATCTATCAATGCCTCCCAATAATTATATACATCGAATTCAATCATTTTCTAAACTCATCACTAGTTATAATGACATATGAGTGAGTTTATCATCCATGTTTTCCATTTTTCTCAAGTGTGCAAGGCTAAACAAAAGAGGTGTTTAATTTGGAACAAACATTTCATTGATGCTATTTCTAGGGAAAAGATCTATGACACTTATGTTACTGGGGAATATTATAGAGTGTTGTTATCATTGTTAAAGTTCTTTGCTTGTATCTTTTCTCATTTAACTATATTTAATCCCTCAAAGTCACAACACTCAATTGGTGCCATTGCTAAAGAATATTAAGATCCATGGAACTTGTGTTGTTAGGGACTCTTGTATAGAGATGTTATCATTTTTAAAGTTATCTACCTATATTTTTTCTTAGTTGACTATCTTTAGTCGAACAACATTGCAAAACTCAAATAGCACAATTACCAAGGATTAAATTGAATTCCTAGTCACTTATGTTACTAGGGACTCTTGCATAGAGCTATAATAATTTAGGTTTGAAAAAAAATTCTCTACATTGGAATATTTTATGCAAGTAATCTCAATTATTTTTTTAGATAAATATTATTTTTATTATTTCATGTTTTTGAAAATTGAGGTTATTTGAGTTTGCTTCAGTACTTAAAGTCATCAAAAATAGCAACACTCCACTAGGAAAGTTGTCATAATTGAAAGATTTGATAATTGACTTCTACTGCATTTTTTTTTATAAAAAACTGTTAAATTGCATGTTTGAAGGTGATTTCCCCATTTGAAAATAAATCTAAAAATTTCATTATCTTTGGCTTCTATCTTATCAATAATTTGTAATAAATTTTAATTTCACCATGTATCACAACCTATTCATAAAATGACATATTCTAGAAGTTTGCTTCTAGTGGTGACTCTAACTTTATCATCTAGTTTCAAGGAAGATCAGTGACTATTTTTAATATCTTTCTTAATTTTCATCTTTGAGTGTTTTCTTATTTGTAAAGATGAAAGGATTGATGTCATGCTTCAAAGGTGACTTGCTAAAAGAACTTGTCTCATCCTTAAGTATACATCAAAGAAGAAGGAAACAAGTTTGGAGGCCAACTAATGGGCAAAGTTCAACTGGTAAAGAGTGTCTAGACTACTAAGATTTTGATAATCTTATACTTTTTATTAAACTTACTATTATTGGAGACTATCCTATCTCTCCTAATAATTCATAATATTATAATAACATTTATTATATAGCTCCTTGTTAACCAATTGAATCCCCTCCTAAGTTTGATGCACTAAGTTCACCTCACTCACCCTCTTACATCCCTTTACCATTTGTTCTTTAACCTACCATTAAACTAATCATGAATCATAGGGATCATGATTCGAATGATCATTCTATATTCCAAATTTTTAGATTTAGACATATCAACTTTGATGAAATGAAAGATTATCCAAATAACGTCTTGAATGAAGTAAGGAATTTCTTCCAAAGTTTCAAGGGGATAATGGCATGAATGGTGATCAACACTTGAGGTATATTCACATTATAATCAAATATTATTAGGTTTAGCATGAGGATGTTTGTATTAAGTTGTTTGTGTATATACTAGAAGAAGATGTGTGTGAATAGTTTAATACCCTTCCCTATGGATAAATTGATTCATAGGAAGAGATGAAAAATGTTTTTAAAATTCAATATGGTGATAGGATTTATCCTATATTTATATTATATAAATTTCAAAACATTAAAAATAACACTAATGAGTGTGTGATGGACTTCAATACATGGTTTAATATGACCATGATGAAGTTACCTAAAAACATAATACCTAGTGATATAGTGTGATTGATTAAATGTTGTGATTCCTTTAATAAGAAGGTTGTGTATTACTTAAGAGACAAGGCTCCCATGAACTTATAGTTGCCATTAAATATGGCCATCCAAATTGAAAATAATATAAAGGTTATGGTAAATCCATTGAACAAGAGGGCTGATGTAAAATTGGTTAATTCAAAAAAAATGTAGTCTACTAAGATAGCCAATATTAAGAAGAATATTAAGACCTTGGCCTCAACTATCAAAGAGATGTCATAGAAGCCATTTATAAATGAGAAAGGGTTGCCTCAAAGGTTTACAATTTAGGAGAGAGATCCAAATCTAAATAAAGCGTAAGAGAGGATTGTTTTCCACACTAGGGATAATGATAGAGGGAAGAAGCCTACATGTGATGAAAGAACAAATAGAAATTAGACTATAGGGGTTGGAAAGGAAGTGCCCTATCCATTAAATGCCAATGTGAATGTTGTAAATTGTTATTTAGACATTGATTGGTGTGACAAGTAATGTCTTCCACATCCCTTAGGTGATATTGTTGAACCAATTGATGAAGATGTGGATGATCCTAAGTTTACATCTAATGATGATGAAATTTTGATGGTTTATTGTCAGGATTCCCAAAGTAAGTTGAAATCCTCTAGGGAATTATTTAGTACTACCTGTATTGATAATTTTTGGAGTGCAATCAATAAGGTAAGTATCCCAACTTCTGAATTTGATTGTGATGTTAATATGACACAAGCATATGAATTACATATTCATGACTTTTAGTTTTTAATATCAATGATTATTAAGAAGTATGAGGGGGGAATTCCTTTAATTGAGGATAGGAAGCTACAAATTAATGCAATATTTTTACAAGAGAAAGAATACTACTTGAGAAGTAAGAAAGTAGTTGTTTCTCCTTAAGACACTACCGCTACAAATCCAAGTGAAGGGGATGCAAGTAAGGAACTAAAAAAAGTACAAAATTCCCTAACTCTTATAATTTAGCACCTATTTCCCACATTTTTAAACCAAGAGATGCTCCAAATAAGAGTATATAACCTATATCTTCTATTATTCTCAAGGGTGTGAATGATGTTAGAATAATTCCACCTTTGAAAATTACTGTAAAGAATGTAAATTCACCCCATCCTATTCTACATCAGACTTTAATTAATTGTATCCTAGTTAAAGGTGTTTTCCCCCTTCTACCTAATACTCCTCTTCTTTTGTATAGCGTGTGTGATATGGCCCATGTTTTTAACCAACTAAAATCACCATGCCACTTGTTGACTTATTATGAATGCCTAAACATAAGAAGAGGGCATTTGAGTACTTAGATTTTGGTGAAAGAATAGTTGTAAATGAAATGAACTCACCCCTAATACTCCTACAAGATGATGAAGAATTAGAAGAGGTTATTGAACACATTCTATAATTCTATTATGGTATTACATTGGTTGAGAGTTAGCTGAATGTAGATCCATTGTACACAACCCTATTGATCGATGGTATGATTGTCCACAATTACATGTTTGATTTTGGAGCTTCCTATAATGTGATGCCCCTGGGTGTCATAAATAAGATCAAAGTGAAAATAACATCATCCTTTGGAAAGTGTTATGTTATGGAATCACAAGAGGTGCCATTTGTTGGATAAGTTAAAGGATTGGTAGTACAGTTGGTAGTACCTCTTGGTAAATATTTGAATATAGATGAGGTAGTTATGGAATAACCACCTAATTTGGAGATGCTACTATCATGAAAATAGGTTTTTAACATTGGTGTAAGTGTACATATGAACTTATCTTATGTCACAATTCATTTAGAGGGTAAGATGGTCAAACTCTATAAAGGAACCTAAGATGTTATATGTAATTGAAGATCCAAAATGTGTTCTAAATAAAGTGTTTTACATGGATGTTGACTTGAATAAATTAATTAGGATTATTGATGTTGATTAACATCCTAATATTCTTGATGTTTAACCTGATAAAGAAGGTTACATTTGGAAGATGTGTTTTGATGGAGCTGGCTCCAGTCTTGGAAGTGGAGTTGGGGTTATCTTTTATGCCCCCAAAAATAAGTGTTTCAAGTTTTATTTTAAAATATAATTTGAGTGCATGAATAATACCACTGATTATGAGGCACTCTTTCTTAGTTTATGGATTGCTTGCAACCATGGAATTACAAATTTGATTATCAAGGGTGATTCATAGCTAGTGGTTAGGTAGCTTCATAATGCTTATGCCCTAAAAGGTTAAAATAATATTGAAAAGTTTTTTGGGATTTTGTTGAGCATTTTAATGCATTAAACATTTGTTATCATGATAGGTTGTCAATGAAGAAGCTGATAAACTTGTAGGGTTAGCTGTTATGTTTGATATTGCAAATATGATCCCTCATTATTAGTATCAAGTGGAGGTGATTTTTGGGCCATTAAGCCAAGACAATGTTAATCATTGGTAGGTGTTTTATGATGATTAAGAAATTAGAAGGTTTCTAAATTCTTAAATGGAATTCCACGATTAGGCCATTGACTTGGATTCCATGGTTCAGGGTTGCGGTGGAGAGGAAACCTTGTTTGGGAAGGATATAATTATATTGAATGCAAACACTCTCCCTAGGGTATTGGTAACTTTAGAAGTGTCTTTTGATCGAGTAGATAGAAAAAAAAACTTGAGACTCATTTATTTCAAAAGATGTGATTGAGTGTAATTTGGGTCCTCATGAAAATCCAAGGAAGGTTTGGCTGGGTACTCACCTAAGTGGAAATGAGAAAGAAGTTTATATGCAATGGTTAAAGAAGTATGAAGAATTTTTATCATGGTCTTATTCTAAATTGAAATTGTATAGGGAAGACTTGTTTTAGCATGTCATCTCATTACAACATGATAGCAAGCCCTTCAGGTAGAACTAAAGACTTATTATGCGCATTTTAGCAACTAAGATGTGGAATGAATTAAAGAAGATAAGGGATAGAAAAATCATTCATCCCATTAGGTATTCATCATGGGTGGAAAAATGAGTCCCTATGAGGATAAAAAATGATGATATTCACTTGTGTATAGATTTCTTAAATTTTAACAAATCTTCATTAAAGGACAATTATTCCCTACCCAATATGGATAACTTGATGAAAAATGTTACTAGATCAGAGATGTTATTCACTTTAGATGATTTCTTATGGTATAGTTAAGTTGTGGTGAAGGAATCCAAAAGACTAAATAACACATTTAAAATGCATTGGGGATTGTATGTATATATGAGGATGCTTTTTAGGTTAATGAATGTTAGTGTAATGTTTTATCATGCTATGGATGTTGCTTTTGTAGGGAGGATTAACAAGTTTATTATTGTGTATCAGAATGACGCTACCATGTAATCCAAAGATAGAGAGGAATTATTAGATCATATAGAGAAACTGCTTATTAGATATAGGGAGTTTGTCATTTAACTTAATCCTAATAAATGTCATTTCATAATAAAAAATGCCGAATTGATGGGACATATAATGTTTATGATGGTATCATGATTGAACTTGAGTGAGTATAAACCATTGATAAAGTGTCTATTCCATAGTCCAAGAAGAGAATTCAGTCCTTGTTTGGACAAATTAATTTGACAAGTCAATTTGTGTCTAATTTTTTAGAGATTACTTTTCCTATTACGTTCATGTTGAATAATGACCATTCCATCAAGTGGGAGGACAAGGTCGTGTTAATGTTTAATGACATCACAGGAACCTTAAAGTCTTCCCCTATCTTGGTGAGCCTTGATTACATTAAAACATTTGATATATTCTCTTTTGCATTATATAATACTATTATTGTTATCTTGTTGCAAACGAATGAAGATGATCATGAGAAGCCTATAGATTTATTTATCAAAGATATGAAAGGTCATGAAATGAATTATACCATTATGAAAAAATATGCCTTCACTTTCTTGAAGTCTATTCAGAGGTTAAAACCTTGTATTACAAGTTCAAAGATTATTGCTTACATTTTGCATATAATGGTGAAGGACATCTTGAGTTAAATTGAATTATCTATCAAGAGATGCAGGTGGGTCAATAAGTTGTAAGAGTATGATGTGGATATTTAGACCACCAAGTTAGTGAGAGGGATGGGTCTATCTAAGCCCATGGTTGAGGCCAATTTTCATGTTGTTTAGGTAAACACTATTATCTTTATTATTGATAATTTTTTGAGTCAAGTTAACATATCTCCGTGGTATAGAGACATTGTCTATTACTTGAAAAAATTGAGTTATCCACCTAACTTGGAGAAGAAATAAAGGAGAATTCTTAAACCTATTTCATAAAAGTACCTTTTGACTTAAAATGCACTAGCATGGAAGAATCTGGATGGGGTTCTCCTAAGATTCTTAGTAAAAGAAGAAATTGATGATTTAATTTAATACTTTCATAGTGGAGTATGTGGTGGAAAATTTGAACCTAAAGTCATATCTCATAAAATATAGAGAGTTGGTTATTAGTGGCCATCACTATTCAAGGATGTTGCTCAAAAAATTAGTGTGAGAAATGTCAGTTCTTTGTTGGGGGGTTGAAAGCTTATGGTTCTCTTCCCTTATAGCCTATGATGATTAAAGGCCCATTTAGACAATGGTGAATAGATTTCATTGGAGAAATTATTGATTCATAAAGTGTTGGACATAGATGGATACAAGTTATAGCTAACTACTTCATAAAATGGGTTGAATTAGTGCCTACAAAGAAAGATACCACTAGGTAGTTATGGAATTTTTATTCAATTAAATTATTATAGATATCTCAATGTATGTCGGTGCATTTATTTGATTTATTGTATTTATTATTTATTATTTATTATTTTGGTGCACTAATTACTTATTGTAATTAGTTTATTATGTTTATTAATAATTTTCACCAGATAGGGTAAGTTTGCTTAGCTAATAGTTAACTTAGACTCTTATCTTGTTACAGTGGAGTTCCACTCTAATATTCATTATAGGATAACATAAGATTATTTAACTAATAGTCAATTTGTGTTGATCACTTACACAATTTGGACACCTATATTGTTAGTGTAGAATTGCACTCCACTATTCACATAGACAAATATCAATTGAACTGCACATGTTATGTGAGTTCCTTGATCTTTATCATGCATACCTTAATCTATATAAGCAATGCTTATCTATGTATTATATATCAAATTAATATTAAATTATCAGAGTAATTCATCATATTTGAGTTATTTATTCATTTATATTATTATCTTAAATATAAAGTTATTGTTTATTACTATTACTATTTTATATCTTATTTATGCTTTCTATTAGATTCATTAGATCATGTATATAATTTTAAGATGGTACTAGAGTTATCTTAAATCTAGATATAGGATCAATTTATTGATTTTGCATATAGGCACAAATAAGAGCTTTATGAATAAATTTTGAGCTTGCCATTGCGTTTAGCATACCTGATATAGTCAAAATTATTTATATTTTTTTCTAAATTAGGTACAAAAGGTGAAATTGGAAAGGGTTTGATCCAAAATTACCACATCTAAATTTAGAGGCTACCTAAAAATCAAAGTGTTTTTGAGCAAAACAGACACCATGGTTGCATTTGAAAGATGTCAGAACCTACTTATCCATATAAAATTTATCC
>JARHVA010002907.1:1837500-1882500 GCA_037957365.1 Torreya grandis
ATAGCTTTCACATTAGATCGATCCTTATTTGCTTGTAAACCAAGAAACAAAATGCTATTGCTCTTTTATTTGCAAAGGTTGAGTATCATGACATTGTTAATACCACTATTGAGGCTATTTCAATTCAAAATATTCTCACTGAGCTTGGTGTTCAATTTTGGAATCCATTAATCATCTTCTATGATAACCAGAGCACTATCAAGATCTCAAAGAATTTGGTTCATCATCAGAGAACCAAACACAAAGATCTATATGGACTTTATCAAGGAGATGATTTAGGTAGAGATCACTGATCTTCAATATTATACTATGCAGGAGTAAATTATAGATATTTTCACCAAACCTTTCATTGAGAGAAAGTATCTTCACTTGTGATCTCGTTTGGGCATGTAGGACATCAATTCTTCAAGGGACATCAATTCTTTAGGGGGGTCTCCTAGACCTTCATTTTGAGGAGTTTTTTTCCTTTAGATTTTCTCTTTTCCTCATTTATTTGTACAAAGTACTTAATATGGCTACACATTATTGGGACTCTTATCTTCATAGCCCTACCTAAACTTTGCTTATGGGGGTGTTGGTACATATATTTACTTTATTTCATTTACTTGTATTTACTATTTATTATTTTGGTACACTAATTACTTATTATAATTAGTTTATTATATTTTCAATAATAATTTGTACCAGATAGGGTAAGCTTGCTTAACTAGTGGTTAACTCATACACTTATCTTGTTATAGTGGAGTTACACTCCAATATTCAAGGTAAGATAGGATAATATTTTTTAAATAATAATCAACTTGTGTTGATTATTTACATAAGTTGGACACCTATCTTGTTAGTGTCTAATTGTACTCCACTATTCATGTAGATAGATATCAGTTGAATTACACATGTTGTGTCAGTTCTCTGATCTTTATCATCCACACCTTCCTCTATATAAGCAATGACTATTTATGTATTTCATATCAAATTAATATTTAATTATCAAAATAATTCCTCATATTTGAGATATTTATTTATTTATGTTATTATCTCAGATATACAATTAGTTTTTATTAATATTACTATTTTATCTCTTATTTATGCTTTATATTAGATTTGTTAGATCATGCAACTAATTCTAAAAATGTAATTAATAATAATGCCATGAGCCTCAAAGATAAAGATTTGGTGTCATTGTAAAAAGAGTATCTGATTGAATTAGTTTATGGTTCTAACTACAAATGTCAAGGGAATGGACAAGCAGAATCTAGTAATAAGAACTTGCTCAAAATCATTAAACAAAATTTGGAAATAAATGAGAATAAGTGGGGTGAACAAATAAAGTTTTTTTTGCGGGATGAGAACATCATGCCTAAGAACGATATAGGTAAAATCCATTTTGAACTTATTTATGGAGTTCAAGAAGTTTTGCCTATGAATTTGTAGTTGCCAACCTATCAATTTATGCAACAATTAGTGGAATATGAATAAATCAACCATTATAAAAGTATAATGAATTGGGTTATTGAGCTTGATGAAATTTTAAGACAATTTCAGGAGAGACACCTCAAGCTCAAATAAATACTCAAGAAGATATTCGATAGGAAGGCCACTCCAAAAAACATCCAAATAGGTTATCTAGTTCTACTTTGGGACATCAGGCATGAGTAGAAAAGCAAGCATGGTAAGTTTTATGTCTTGTGGATGGGACCCTATTTTATTGAATGTCAGATTGGGGAACACAATTTCCTATTGAGAGACCTAGATGATGAAATACTAGAACTACCAGTTAATGGCAAGCATCTAAAACACTTCCTAGACTGAGTCTATAACTTGTGTATAGTATTGTATAGTGTATAGTATTTATGGTTTGTTATTTTTTTTCCCCTCTTATTTGGGCCTTATTTGTACAATTATTTTCATCATTTTTGTCATGTGTTCATTTTTAGTTCCTCTTGATCTAGTTTTATCAATCTACCTTATTTTGGTGAGCTTCCATGGGTGGTTTTTTATAAATTTATATAGTGTTGACTCTATGGCCCAAGGGACTGGAACTTGGTCTTGTGTTATAGGGTTCTTTGCACACTCGTAGGAGGTGTACATCCCCAAGAGAGAGCTAGTGTTAGTACCCACAATTTTTCTAAGTAATTTTATGCCTCTATTAAAATACTAATGCCCAATAAGTATACATAGTAGAGGCCACGTAGATATATGTTTTCATGCCTTAATAAGCTTACCACATGGAGAAGGTCAAATAAAGAAATATGAATTAAACAAGGCAAGGTTTTAAAAGGGTGTTGACATAGATGTGTGCATTTAGCACTAAGGGAGGTCAAACATCAAAGTCTTGAGTTACACCTTTAAGTAAGCATCCTACATGTAGGCATATGACTGCATGGAAATACAAGAAAAAATTAACCTTATATCATGTTGTTCTTACCATGTGCATAAAAGAAATAAAATGAATTTGGAAGCTATTAATGCATTTTTCCATGTGGAACCTAGTAAATATTTTGGGGTTGACTGTAAACTTGATGAATTGAAAAACATGTTTGAAAGTTTTACCGAAGGTTTAGAGGGTAAAATACAAATAACATTTGAGGAGGTGAAATCCCAATAGAACTTTCACATTTGATCATAGGTTAACCAATTGTAAATTAGGTGGGAGAAGTCTATGAGGAAATTATGGTGGAGAAGCACAACCTAAAATGCACTTATCGAATTGCTAAATTATAAATTGAAAGTGTTTGTTCCTAGTTATACACCTCTTTTGCTCAGCCTTGTACACTTGAGAAAAATGGAAAATGTGGATGATAAACCCATTGATATGTCATTATTTTTGGGGATGGGTTTAGCACATGGATGGAATAGATGTAGACAATGACTGGGTGTACCAAAAAAAGGTATGATCAACTTCCTACTACTTTTGGATTTGCTTAAACCAAGGTGAGAGGACTTAAGGGGTAACTTGCTCACATGGATTTATACACTAATCCAACCTCCATGATTATTTTTTTCACAAGGAAACATAAATATGTTTAGGGAATAACCAAAATTATTCACTCCACCTAGGAAGGATTGTCATACAGAATGAACAAATGCTCTAAGTCACATAAAAGATCTTGAATGTAAATGGGTATATGGATGTAACCTTCAATCTAATTTTTTTTTAATAACAAGGGGTCAAATGGGCACTATTTTATGCATCTATAGGCAAATAACACTTATAATATTTATCAAGGTGTGTTATTTGCAAGGTAGGACAAGTTTGATTGTTATATAAAGAAGTGGTGTGCTAGTAGTTTTCTAATAGTAGGGATTCTTTCAATATTGGTGAAATTATTCCTTTGAAAAAATGCAACAAACTAAAATGTAAGATAAGGGAAATAGTAATAGTGTTTATTAGTGCTAATGCAATACAAATACCCAAATTATTCTTGAAATCCTAGATCATAGACTAAAATTAGAATTTCATATACTTTTTCCTTCTATATTCTTAAACCCAGGGTGTCCTAAAGAGTTATTTAACAAGATATTTCCAAATCAAACTATAGAAAGGGATTTATAACATAATCTATGCCCAAGATGACAACTAGTAATGAAAATTGAACTAGATATCCAATCAACAACATTTGTAAAACATATCATTGCACTTCATAAATAGGAAAGAGTAAGAAGTACAAATATCTTCATTAACTTTTCAAATAAACCTTACGTACATCATTTTTATAGAATGCTACCATGGGGTTAAGCATGGTGAGTTTACTTTTTTGATAAGGGAGACACAAAAATGCTCTTAGATCTTGCTAATGGTTGTATAGTTGCAACCACCTTAGCAAGGGAGACAATACATTCACACATAAATGGATCCAATTTTTTTTTAAGAGCTTAGGACTTAAAGAGAAAAATCACAAAAACCCACCTTAGAAAAGAGGAAAATCCCTCTTTTTATACATTATTACCCTTTTCTAATCTGGGAGCATGGGTTGTAATTTGCAATATTGTAAAATTGTAGTCAACATTAAAAGTTCTACAAAAATGCTTCCATCTAGAAAATGATCCTTACCACACCTGTAATCTTCATTATTTTACAAAGAAAATCAATTTTGTAACTACCTCTATGAAAAATGATGAAGATTTTAAAAAAATCCTTTGATTTCTTGGCTAGAAATATATTTTACATGAGCTAGAAGGAGAATATTCACCTTTAGAGCCAAAACATATCTTTGTCTTCTTGTGAAACTGATTGGACATGCCTTTGACCATTCATTTATAAATCTAGAATATTCTTGTTAGCTTCCCTTCCTCTTATACACGCCGAAGAACAACCATACCTTAAAATGACTTCATGAGAATATTCGAAATCCATAGCCATTTGAATGACCTTCCTCTAATGGCCCACCTTGACTTTGCAAACCTGTAATAGTTCTCCCATGGACGTGTTTGAATAAGAAAAATTATGGAAAATGCAAAACTTGGGTTATATTTACCTTTTCACTTTTTGGCTCCAACTTGATTTTAACACATTTTCTTTTTTCACGCTTGATTTTATCATGTTGTTAGATTTTACAGTTGCCTCTATATTTTTAATGCATAAATGTAATACTTTTCACTTATTAGCATTTTGAAGAATTTATGGTTCCTTTTAAAAATTTGTACTTTTCCTTGTGTTATGGAAATTTGGGTCCCATTTGTAATTTTGTAATTCTCTTTATATTGGAAAAATATAGAACATAGTAGCAGTCTTGCAATTTACAAATTAAAAAATTGTAATTTACATTTATAGTTCCCCTGAAAAGATCCGTTAGGGAAATGGGAACTCTAACAGTAATTTGAAATTTGTAAACTATAATTTATAGTTACAATTCACTTCAAATGTTCCCTTAGATAAATGGGAACTCCAACTTCAACTTGAAAATTGAAACTTGCATTTCATAGTTGTAATCGACCTCAAAAGTTCCATTAGGGAAATGGGAACTCCAACTACAATTTATAATTTAAAAATTTGCAAAATGGTAATTGCCTTAAAAGTTCTTATTTGTACAAGGACCTCATGTTGACCGGCATTAATTGGTGGGTTTATAAGATCCAAGTGCAATTTATACATTTAAAAAATTGCATTCCTCCTTGAAATCTCCTTGAAGCTCCTCTTGTGTTGACTTTTTTCACTTCCTTTGATCAACGGTATTGGGACATTTGATCATAATTTTCAACTTTCATTTTGAAGACATGCAATTTTTTAAGTTGATTTTATCACACAAATCTCCAAGGTACTTTGGGGGTCTCATCTACAATTTTCTTAAAATTTCAATTTCTTGATTTTCACCTAACTCCATTCTAGCCTAGTTTTGAAAGCACCTTTTGGAAAAGTTCTCAGAAGCTAGGCTTTTCGATAGACATTATTTGCTTCAATAACCAGTCATCAATGGAAAATTGTATTGCCCTGTAGACATAGACATTTTTCAAACCCGAGATTATTAAATCAATGCATTTAAAATGCCATCAATGTTGCTCTCATTGAAGCTACCAGATTCTATATCACAAATCTCATCTTTCCATGTATGTATTCGATGACATCTTGCCCTTTTTTGAGGTTCCTTACTCAAAGTAGAGAGCAAGATATGCATGTATTCTGGTGTCATGTAACCCAAATCACCAAAATCGCCATTAACAAAAGTGTTAATAAAAGTATCAACTGGATGCATCATCCGAGCCAACCCAAAATCTGTTATCCTCATATATCCCTTCCCATGGTACAAATTTATAAAGGCCAACACCCATTATATTTCTCTGTATTCTCAACTTCTCATACTTTGAATTCTTTCAAGATCCCTTTCTTTTTTTGAGCTTGACATTTCGAAAAACGCAGTCAAGAATAATCACTACTTTCGGGTTGAAGATGGGATGAATGTGTTCATCAATGTAATCATGAGTTACCATGTAGGGAACATGTATTAGTTATGGACTTACAAAAGTCATATCATCTGGAAGACGACCAACAACTCGCACAATGTTTTGTAGACTTGTAATGAAGTTGCTAGTATCATAAATCTTCTCAAACTGTCCATTCAATTCCATGTGGCCATCTTTAATGGTTGGTAATAATAACGTGGACCCCAAATATTTGTATATCACCTGCAAGCTGCAATCGATGATAGTGTGGACCTTTGGAAAGTCTTAACTCGAATAAATCCCCATGTTTTGCCCTTAAGATTAGTAATGTGTTTATCCCAACAAGGTTGTAAAACAGGTCCAGGACGTCCCCATAATTTCTTCAATGCTGAGTCTTTTCTGTTACTTTCCTCTGATCATTCATGGACTTACACTCATTTCACATAAGTTCCCTGGGATGATAACTAATAATTGTCAGGAAATTGTCTATTTTTACTCATATTTATAAGCATCACAAATATTCCCAATGTCGAAACTGCTGCAACTATCTGCTTCAAGTCGCTTATTTTTTTCCACAGATCAGATCAGCCTTCTTCCACAGCTAGGGTTTCATAGAAATCCTGTGGTTTAGGAGAGAGAGGCACAAGAAATAGGAGCAACTAACACTTTAACTTAATGTGAATGATTTTTGTATCACAAACGTCTAAATTCTCCGATTCTGAGCTATTGTTGTGATGTAGTTGGAGCTTTTGTTTTTTTTAACCCAAGGCCACGGAAGGTTTGAACTCGCAACCTATACCATACATCGAGGTAGCACCATTGTTGCTCCTAGGTCACTGCTGGCATGTTAGTTGACATACTTTTCAAGTTTTAAATTTTTTTAAACTGTCCATTCAAGTTAGCAAGATTCGGAAATCCAACCGCAATTTGCAATATAGCAAATTTCCAAATTGCACCTGGGCTCCCATTCTCCATTGCTTTACCTTTTGTTATCGTTTGCCAAAGTCCAGAGACTCAGTTACATATTGCAATTTGTCTTATTTGAAATTGCAATTCAATTTCCCTTTTCTGTCATCCTTATATTTCCGGATCCAGAGCTTTCAAGATAATTTCCAATTTAGAAATTTGATAAGTGCATTTTAGCATGTGTTTCTCCACCATAATTTCCCTGCGGACTTCTCCCACGTCATTTGCAATTGGTCAACCTGCAGTCAAAGGTGAAAGATCCACCGGGCTTTTACCTCCTCAAATGCAATTTTCATTTTACCCCGCAAATCTTTGCCGGAACTTTCGAACACGTTTTGAAATTGGTCAACTTTGCAATCAACCCTAAAATTTCTGCCAGGCTCCATATGGACCAATGCATTAATAGCTTCCAACTTGGTTATATTTCCTCTGTCCGCGTGGCAAGGGCAACACAACGTAGGGCTGGATATTTCCTTTATTTCCACACGGGCATATGCCTCCATGAAGGATGCTTGCTTAAAGCACTGATAAAGACTTTGATGTTTGACCTCCATTGGTGCTACTTGGGTACCTCCATGTCGATGCCGTTTTAAAACCTCACCTTGTTTTATTCATATTTTGTTGTTTGACCTTCTCAACATGGCATGCTTGTTAAGGCACAGTTTCATACATCTACATAGCCTCTGTTGTGTTTACTTGCTTGGCTTCAGTATTTAACAAAGGCCCATAATTGCTTAACAAAATTTTGCGAACTAATAGATTGTAAGCAAATGATGAGACAAACGTGGTCTTAAGTGGCAATGGAAATTATGGAAAACATTCATACCTCAATTTTGATTGATTATGTGACTGTTTTCCATAAATAATTTCAAGATAGTCTTAAAATAGAAGATGTAGCATTTTGAAATGAGTATATGAGTTTATAATTTTTTTTTTTTCAATCAAATAAAAAAAAATTAGATTAGTATTTACTATTTTGAATGTATCATTGTTTATATTTTTATATATTTATGAAAAGTGACCTTGTGTTTGCTAAGCTTTTTTAGAAAGAAACAACTGATTTCTTTTCCTATATTTTTTTTACATAAGTGGAGAAATAAATTACAAATATGGATATAGTTTTTATTATTTTAATAAATAATTAAATTTTTAGAAATCAAGGATTTATAAAACTTAAAAAACCATTTTTCTAATGAAGCAAATTTAAAAAAACTTTTTAGATTCTAGTGTAGAATGTTGTAGTAATTTTATTTTTTAGAAACATGAAACGAGTCAAAAGTTACTACAAATTTTATGCGTATATTTATTGACCATTAATATCCACATAATAGAAAAGTAATAATAACAATTCTTAAATAAACTAAATTAATTAATTTTGTGTGTGTACATATACACACACATATTCCAGAAGTAGACAAACTCTTTGAAAAAACTTTGACATGTGAATATAATAGTTAAATTGTAAATGTTGATCAAGAGTGGGAAACTCCATAAATGTAATTAATTTCGAGGTGTGTAAAAAAAAATGGTTGGGTACACATGCTTAAAACTAAGGGAAACATTTTATGAACAAAAAATAGATATATGTCCAAAACAAATATCCACTTAAAATGAATATGCATTTTGTTTTGAAATGGATATATATATTTTTCAAATCTAAAAATTCATCTATTCTTTTGAATTCCATAGCTTTTGCATATGAACTTGAAATCATGTGTATTTTTAAATAGTATATCATGTTTTAAATGGAATATAAATATGTGATAATTTTTTTGTTTTGATTAATGATTAGCGATATTTTATACACCAAAACCTATATGCTTTTAGGGATATGATGATGAGAATATTTATTAATAAAATTTAATAATCAATTTTAACGAATTGAATTTTATGATGGTAAATGAGAGTAATAAAGTGGTTTAAGTTATGTTATTAACTAAATTGATAATAGTGAGAGGTCATAATAGATCAAACACATTGATTCACATACTAATTTAGTGAATATTAATAATAAATTAAATTTCTACATATAAAGTTTTTCAAGATAATTTTAATTAACATGATTTGATTAACCAAAATTAAGCATCTGATAGCATCAATTGTTATTTTTTGTTATAAAATATAATTATTTGAGAAATTTTGGTGGAATTAATCCCCACATGGGTGTAATAAAATAGACATTCACACTTAATTATGTTTTAATCCAATCAAATTTACTAGAATATTAGAATTTCATAATGGAATAACAACAAATGATGCGAAAAATACCTTATTCCGCCCAAATCTACTTTCATGTTTATTAAATCACCTAATTGACGTCCTGTTCATTTAATTTTTTCAAATAACAATATTAACCATACCAACATACATACATACATGCATGCATACATACATACATACATACATATAGACATACATACATACATACATGCATATACATATACATATACATATACATACACAAACACATACAAATACATATACATATATATACATACATACATACCTACATACATACATACATACATACATACATGTGTGTGTGTGTGTGTGTGTGTGTGTGTGTGTGTGTGTGTGTGTGTGTGTGTGTGTGTGTGTGTGTGTGTGTGTGTGTGTGTGTGTGTGTGTGTGTGTGTGTGTGTGTGTGTGTGTGTGTGTGTGTGTGTGTGTGTGTGTGTGTGTGTGTGTGTGTGTGTGTGTGTGTGTTTGTGTGTGTGTGTGTTTGTGTGTGTGTGTGTGTGTGTGTGTGTGTATGCACGTGTGTGTGCACGCGTACATGTGCGGGCGTATGTGTGCATGTATTTATGTATATGAGCTCATACTTTACTAATTTTCCATAAATCTATCTAATCACATCTAATCTAGCCTACTCTAGTCAAAATTTATTAACTAATTAGATTAAATAAAACAATAATGACAAATGGTACTCATATATGGTGATTTATCCTAAAATCTATCTACATCTATCTGATTGGACCAAAATGAGGCCTAATCTTGTCAAATTATCTAACATAGTAATATTAAATTATAAATTAATCACAAATGTTGATTATATATGCCTAATTAACCTATGACTGTACATAAATCTACCCAATCCCACCCAAGACCTAAACTACACAAAATTACTCAAATATATGACAACACAACTCACAATAAAGTGAAAAATAGTTCCCTTTTATTCCAAAACATCCCCAAATCTACCTTCATGTATTCAATCACACACAATTAGGGTCCAATTACATCAAAGTTACATTAAAATGATCTTTAGTCATGAAATATTGATAATCGGTGTTTATATGTTCCTAATTAACTTATTTATGTACATAAATATACATAATCACCCTAAATAAGGCCTAATATAGATAAATTTAATCAGATAATGACATTGGCTCATAATGTAATGAAAAATCATTACCATGTAATATAAAATGATATCAAATATACATTCATATATTTCATCACACCTAGTTAGTGTCCAATTACATCAAATTTACTATAAAATGACCTTGTCTTATGAAATAATGACACATGGTGCTAAAAGGTGGCCATTGTTCCTCACATCTACTATTAATATCCATTTTCACCTAATTTTTGTGTAACCGAATTAGTTTATCTTGAATAATGGCATTCAAAAATGAAATCATGGTAATTGGTGCTCAAACATGCATGATTTTTTCCAAATTTACCTTCGTGTAACTAATACCACCTAGTGAGGGCCTAATTCAATGAAAAGTTCTTAACTAATGAAATTTTATCATTATATAATGACAAATGGTATTCATATATTCCCAAATTTCCTTAAATTTACCTATACATATATAGTCACACCTAATTGATGGTCATTTTTTTTTGAAATAAAAAAATTAGATTATAAAATAATGACAATCCACTCTAATATATTCCTAATTTTCACTAAATATGATTTCATGTCTATGATTTCACCTAATTATGGCCTAATTTATGAAATTTCCTCAAATAATAGTGTTTGATCATGAAATAGTGATAAACGGTGTTCAAATTTGCCTAGCAACACTTGATCGGGAACTAATTTATTCAAATTTATAGAAAAAATTACATTATATGCTGAAATACGTAAATAACTGCTCATATACACCCAATGTTACATATATCTACCTACATATATTTTATTTCACCTAATTAAAGCCTAATCTTGTCACTTTTCTGTATTTAAACAACATTAGATCACATTATAATCATGAATAATGCTCTTATATGGCCATTTTTTGCTAAATTTACCTATGCCTATATGATGTAACCTAGTTAGGGACTAATTTAATTAAATATACTCAAAATAATGATATTTAATCACAAAATTTACACTAAATGGTTTTAAAAGGTGCTTGATTTTCACCAAATCTACCTTCATGTACCTGATAATACTTAATTGGGGCCAAATTAAATCAATTTTGAATAAAAATGAAATTTTATCACAAAATAATTAAAAAGGTGCCCATATATTATGTAATTTCTCTAGTTATATTTATGTCTATTCAATAGCATATAATCATAGACTAATCTACTCAAATTTTATTAAATATAACAAAAAAATGGCTCTCATACATTCCCAATTATCCATATATACACCTTCATGTGTCTAATTTGACGTAATCAACTCATAATCCAATAATTATTTTTCAATTAATGGTATTTAATCATGTAACAATGATAAATGATACTATAACATTCTTGATTCCCCCCATTTTACCTTCATGTACTAGATAACACCTAACTAGGGTCTAATCTAGTCAAATTTTCTAAACTAACTACATCATGATTATAAAATAATGATATATTATGATCATTTATGGAAAATCCATAGATCTTCCTACATCTATCCAAACACACATAATTGAGGCCACGAAAAAAACATAGATACGTTTCAATACACAATATAAAAGATATGTTATGGTTAATATAGTCAAATGTAATTATCTAAATCATATGCCATTTATAGATGCATTATGTGTGTAATGGAAATATAGGAAGGGAATTTTAAGGTGAATTTAGTATCCCATCATTAATAACATGGTGAATGAATTTAATAGACATTTGACATTAGACATTCCATGGACATGAAAAAATGGATTTTAATTATTAAAAGTTTTTTTAATGTTATATTTTATTGATTAGGTACTTAAGATTTCTCCTTTGAGGGATATGATATTTGATGTTTGACTACTATATATTCTTGATTTGTTCAACTTTAATGATTCACATGATTTTCATTTAACATGGAATAGTGATTATATAAAAAAATAGCATTTTAATTTTTTCTTATGAGATATACTAAACTTTGTGAAGTGATAATTTAATGGTTTGTATGTTAAATAAAAATAGGAGATTATATGCAGGAAGAATCTCATGATCTAGTATATTTTGTGGCTTTTTGTCTTTGGTTATAGACTACAGTTATGAGTGTGGTGTGCACTAATAACTATTAATGATTAGAACAATGGGATGTGAAAGTATAATTCTTACATGGTGGTCTCCTGATGAGATAAAGTAGCTAGAGGGATATGAGGTCGAGGAATTTTTTTATTGGTTTGCAGTTTTAAGACTTTACGGCTGAAGTAGATGCATAGATGGAGTATAGTGGTACCTTCATGAAGAGCCATAATTGTAACAAAGATTACTGATATTGATTGATAACATATTTGGTTGTATGTGCCAACATGGTAGAGATCAATTATATGATGGCTTGGGTGACTAGGATGAAATGAAAGAGCAGACCAAAGATGGAGATGCACAGGGATGAGAAAAGCAATGAAATATAGTATCCCACTTGTTAGAGTTATAAATTGTCTTCTAGACTTTCCTAGATCATAGGAGGAGAAGACATGGATGTCCCATGTATTTTATTCATCTAGATTCGGAAGCATCAATAAATCCATGGTGTGTACTAGCCCTGTTACTTCTAAGTAGTGGGAGTTATGAGCAGTTCATAATGGAATCATAAAGAAAGATGGGTGTGTGATGAATTGGAAGTCACTTTAAGTTTGATATAAATATGTTGTGGAGAAGTATATATTGATAAATCTAATCAAGGTAGAGAAGTTATAGTACTTTAAAAAACTTCTAATAGGCTTGTGTAGAGCAGCAGTGGGCATTGGCATTAATAGTAACTCAGTGGAAGTTGGTTGGTTGAAGACATAGATTTTTAAAATTATTGTGTATATTAATTCAAGTGGGATATTTCTGGGTGTGAGGCCACTATTCACATGTCACTACTGATGAGCACTATTCATAGATCACTATTCATGAATGATGTGGCAACGGTGACTAGCAAGATGAGGTGGTTCTTAAGTGATGTAGCATGCATGTGTGGCATGAAAGTGATGTATTAGGAAGGTGATGTGGTGGTGAGGCCCATGATGGGTCATAAGGGTGATCATGTTGATGTGACAAGTGTGAAGCCTAACACTCCACATAAGGACCTAGATCTTGTTCTTAGTGTCACATGGGCTTGTCTTGGAGTGTATGATTATAGGGTCATGGTGTGGGTTGATATGTTTGGTAGCCCTATGATTCACATGTTTGAATAAGTCAAGAAGGTTAATTTATTCCATTTTGCCTACATGGGAGGGAGATAAGATGATTCATATTATTGTTTGTCCTCACATGGATGAGTGGGGCACAGTTATATGAGTCACAAGTAGTGACTTGATTTTATCTAAAGTAATGGACCTAATTTGTTGACCTTAAACATGGAGAAAAACATATTTTACTATTGATCAGTATTCATCACTCAGCTGGGGCACATTTTTTTTCCAAGGCACATGGGTTGTATTGTGACTTATTCACATGGGTGCATGTGAGTTTCTAAAGTTTACTATTAAGCCCATGTGGAATATGGTGCCACATTTTATATCTCATCTCTATTTATTATACTATAAAATGATATAGATCATTATGTTATCCTTTGTAGTTTATCCCTTGGTGGATCCATAGAGTTAGTGGGTCATGTGAGGATCATTTAAAGATTGTGCTTGAATGATAGGAGGTTAGAGTTTGTAAGAATTATAAGGCTAACTCATCTAGATGCTTGGTTTGTAAGCACATGAAGGGTTGGAGGTTAGATCTTGAAAGGATGTTATGCTTGGCTCATGCATGGAATGGATCCTTAGAGATGGAGCTTGGAGGATTTCTAACTTAGCTCATTGAGATAGAGGTACATGTTAATAGAGCTCCCTTTCATGCTATGGATGTTAGTATCGTAATAGGTTCATGTTGCATCTTAGATGTTAGATCATGGAAATATTAGTTGTAAGATTTACACATTTGATTACTATGGTTGTTGGCATTGGAAAGGAGTTATTGAGAAGAGCTATGTATATAATAGATTTGCTGATAGAATATGAAGTCTAGATGATGCCTTTGTCCCATGGTTTTTCCCTTTCTAGTTTTATAAGGATTTCCATGTATATCTAGTGTTATTATTTATCTTTTTTATTTTGTCTTTTATTATAACTTATTTTAATTTCTATAATTTTTATTTTACTTGCAAATATATGATGTTTTATTTCCTAGCAATTGGTATCATATCTAGGCTTTAGCTATTTATACCTGAGACTTGTTGATACTACCAAAATATATGTGTTAGTGAAACACATAGATGCAGAGATAATAGGAACACAGAGATGGATAAATATAGAAGACTGGATGTATATAAGATATGAAAATGAGTATGCAAATGATCAGAAACATAAATAAAAACATTATTGAGAAAGGGGGAACAACCAAAGATATATTTATAAAAGTTATGCAATCCAATCTAAAGTTAAAATATATATAGTTTTCTAATGTATACCACATTTTATAAAAGGGAAGACTTATTCATAATTTTGTAGAATAAAATTTAAATCAAAATAATTGTTTCTTGATATTTCACAATCAGATAGGTCTAATAATAGTGCTTGGGAAATGGAATAATGTCTAGCAATTGTTGACGATGAAGATTTAAAAAAAAAATTTAAAAATTCACTATTTATCTCATTATCTATTGATGAGGTCACAAAAATATATAACACATCGTGGGTTGGCATGCATATTTATTATTTTGATAACTATTCAAGTCAACCACATATATTATATAGTCACAAAATGGTAGAAAATTGTGATGCTAAAAAATTTAACAAATTGGTTATATCTATTTTGAGATCTAAAGCTATGATGGATGATTATGCAATAGATACAAAGTTAGTGTGTGTTGGGATTGATGGTACATCAGTAACATATAGGCATAGAAATGGTCTTTATATTATAATTCAAACAATAATCACCCTATATATGATTCTATTTAATTACGTGGATCAAAGGATGAATATTACATACAAAATTGTTAGCATATTTGGTAGTGTCATAAAAGTGAAAGAGCTCATTCATGGCTTATTACAATAGGTTATTTACCTTAGCTCATGTTGACCTAGATAATTTACTACTCACACAAATTTATGTGTAGACATTTTATTTATATTATGTTATATATTATGAGATATTACATATTTTTATCTTAGATATTATGGGGATAATTTTTATTTGTTTTTATATTTTATGGACAATTATCTCTTAATCATAGGTTTGATCTATCTCTTGATCTCTAGATTGATCTCTTAGTTATGATTGATCACTTAATTTTATCTCTTAATTAGGATTGATATTTCTTGCCTATATGTGCAAGGATCATTGATTATATTTTCATGGAATCTATGGAGATGGAACTCTAGATGGAATCTATGGAGATAGAGCTTTAGATGGAAGATTTGAATATATAAAATATATATCATTGTATGTTTTATTTGTGTATAATATAATGATATATTATTTGAGAATTTAATAAATATATTTTATTATGGTAATGGTTTGTATAATTAACCTAGGTGAGAGTTTTCTAAACAATCTCATGGTATCAGATCAATCTTTAATATCTATTACTCTACTCCTTAGATTCTCCTTACTCAACATATTTTTTTAGAGGAAACTTTTTGGTATTTTTTATTACAAGCAATTTTTGGATATTGGAGTAAATCAAATTTCATCAATATATATATATATATATATATATATATATATATATATATATATATATATATATATAATCACCTTGAATTTTATCCCAGTTGGATATCAAAGGCAAGATCTTTTTTTTGTTGAGAAATCTAGTTTTTGGTTAAAAATCATTGTTCATTTTAAGATTATAAAAAACATACAAATGATCTCTTAGAAACATTTATAGGTTTTTTGTGATCTATTCTCTAATTTACATATCATTTTGAAATTAGTTGATAATTACAAAAGTTATCATAATTTTAATGATTGGTACTATTATGAAAAATATGACTTTTCTTTATTTAATGGTGAGAAAATTGTAGATGATCAGTTAAAATAATTTTTGGATTTTATGAACATCATTATTATATTTTTATAAAATATTAAAATTTTTAGTTTTATTTACATTTTAAAATGTTATCATAGTTTTACTAATCATCACTATTTTAAAAAAATCCTTGCCGAGAGAATTTTATTTTATTTTTATAAAACAATATCCTCGAATGATTTTTTTATTTTCTTTATAAAAAATAATATTCAAAATTTGGGAGATATAAGGAGATAATATATTTGTTAATTTTTTATCAACTTATCTTTGTTGGATCTTGTTTATCAAAGCCCAGAAGGTGAGGCATAGTTTCGTAAGTGGCCAAACCCCTTTATAGGAAAACAAACTTTCTCCTTTATTAATTTCAACATCTTGATTAAAATCATAGATGAATTTTTGTTTGAGTTTTATTTCCTTTTAAATTTTATTTGAATTTTACTATTGTAAATTTTATTTCCCTTTCTGCTATTCAGTGATTTTCATACACCATTAATAATTGATTTGAGAAGAATTTTAGATCACTTGTGGTGGAACCATCATTTTTATGAGGATTTTACAAACATTGTTATTATGTTATTAAAATCTCCACATTAAAACACTTTATTTCACTTGTGTTCAGTAGATCTTGATGTCTTGCATTATTTGTGTATGTTTTTTTATGCTATTTGTGTTTTTGGACCACGTTGCTCCCTTGTTTTTAAAGCAATCTCATTATTCATGATGACATATTCAACAAGTCAACCATCTTATTATTTGGAGCTATTTTAGTATATATAATTTATTCTTTTTTTTAATTTAGTGTTTTTGTGTATGGGATAAATTCTACTTACACTAAATTATAAAGTGTCATGGGGGTTTACATTTACAGCCTAGTCTAACTTCATGTATATGTATTTTAGTTTATGTACACTTTATTATTTCAGGTTCTAGTCTCTTCCATCACCATTGGAGCCATCATCATGATATATTTATCTATATTTTCTATATTTTTCCTTTTTACATTAATAACTTATTCAATAACTTTGTTTGCCTAAATCCATATGAGGATTGGTATATTTCAATGCCATTCTTGGTGACTTTTTATGTATTAACACCAGTCTGACATCCCTACTAGTATTTATTATCACTTTTAACCATTTTCGGTCCATTTATTTAGAGATTTTTATTATCATCTTCTAATAGTATAACATTGAGGGAGGGTATTCAAACAAGGCTTCCTTGGGTTTATCATTATACCTAGTATTCTAGAGTATAATGTTTATATTAATTTATCCTTGTATTCAACACCATTCTTAATTTAACTTGGAGGTTATAGAGACTCAACATCCATGTATTCCATCAAGATGGATTAGTGTCCATAGGAACAATTATCTTTAAACTACATCAATTTTTTTATTTGAGTACCTCATTAGGCCTTATTTTCAAGACCCATTTCTTTAATTCATTTATCTGATTTTCGAGGAGAGTTTTATTTTCATATGGGTTTTATCCAATTTTTCACTTTATAGAGAGATTATTGTGTGGATACATTGTACATGAGTACTTAATTAGGGGTTGTTGCCAAGACTCATATTATGCATATGTCTCTCTATTTTTGTCCCCTAGCTTCACTTGAAGGAGGTGTTAGTGTGGTTTATTTACCTTGACTCATGTTCATATAGGTAATTTATTATTCCCACCATGATATTTGTCGATATTGTATTAATTTTATGTTATATATTATTAGATATTACATATTTATCTTTTAGGTATCATGGGAATAATTTATACTTATTTATATCCTTTATGGATAGTTATTTCTTAATAATATGTTTGATCTTGAACTTGATATTTATCTTGATCTCTTAGTTATTATTGATAATTTGGTTTAATCTCTTATTTGGAATTGATCTTCCTTTCTGACATATGGAATACTCATTCATTGTATTTGTACAAAAAATATGAAGATGGCGATATAGATGGAAGCTATAAATATGGAGGTGTAAATGTAATCTTTGTATATATAAAATATTTATCATTGTATGTTATATTTATCTATAGTATACTAAGATATTATTTGAGAAATGAATCAATGGATTTTATTGTGGTAATGGTTTTTGTATTTGACCCTAGGTGAGAGATTTATAACCTCTTTCCTAAATTGCATGCTAATATATTTCAACTATTCTAGTAAGATTTTGGAGTTCCAAAAAAAATTAATTGGAGTGACTGATGGTAAAAAATTGTTGAAAGATATTGATACAAGATGGATTTTAATGTATGAACTTGCATTTAAATTTTTTAAATAATATCCATCATTAGTTTTTATATATATATATATATATATATATATATATATATATATATATATATATATATATATATATATATATATATAATCACATTGAATTTTATCCCAGTTGGATATCAAAGGCAAGATCTTTTTTTTGTTGAGAAATCTAGTTTTTTGTTAAAAATCATTGTTCATTTTGAGATTATAAAAAACATACAAATGATCTCTTAGAAACATTTATAGGTTTTTTATGATCTATTCTCTAATTTACATATCATTTTGAAATTTTGAAATTAGTTGATAATTACAAAAGTTATCATAATTTTATTGATTGGTACTATTATGAAAAATATGACTTTTCTTTATTTAATGGTGAGAAAATTGTAGATGATCACTTAAAATAATTTTTGGATTTTATGAACATCATTATTATATTTTTATAAAATATTAAAATTTTTAGTTTTATTTACATTTTAAAATGTTATCATAGTTTTACTAATCATCACTATTTTAAAAAAATCCTTGCCGAGAGAATTTTATTTTATTTTTATAAAACAATATCCTCAAATGATTTTTTTATTTTCTTTATAAAAAATAATATTTAAAATTTGGGAGATATAAGGAGGTAATATATTTGTTAATTTTTTATAGACTTATCTTTGTCGGATCTTGTTTATCAAAGCCCAGAAGGTGAGGCATAGTTTCGTAAGTGGCCAAACCCCTTTACAGGAAACAAACTTTCTCCTTTATTAATTTCAACATCTTGATTAAAATCGTAGATGAATTTTTGTTTGAGTTTTATTTCCTTTTAAATTTTATTTGAATTTTACTATTGTAAATTTTATTTCCCTTTCTGCTATTCAGTGATTTTCATACACCATTAATAATTGATTTGAGAAGAATTTTAGATCACTTGTGGTGGAACCATCATTTTTATGAGGATTTTACAAACATTGTTATTATATTATTAAAATCTCCACATTAAAACACTTTATTTCACTTGTGTTCAGTAGATCTTGATGTCTTGCATTATTTGTGTATGTTTTTTTATGCAATTTGTGTTTTTGGACCACGTTGCTCCCTTGTTTTTAAAGCAATCTCATTATTCATGATGACATATTCAACAAGTCAACCATCTTATTATTTGGAGCTATTTTAGTATATATAATTTATTCTTTTTTTTTATTTAGTGTTTTTGTGTATGGGATAAATTCTACTTACACTAAATTATAAAGTGTCATGGGGGTTTACATTTACAGCCTAGTCTAACTTCATGTATATGTATTTTAGTTTATGTACACTTTATTATTTCAGTTTCTAGTCTCTTCCATCACCATTGGAGCCATCATCATGATATATTTATGTATATTTTCTATATTTTTCCTTTTTACATTCATAACTTATTCAATAACTTTGTTTGCCTAAATCCATATGAGGATTGGTATATTTCAATGCCATTCTTGGTGACTTTTTATGTAGTAACACCAGTCTGGCATCCCCACTAGTATTTATTATCACTTTTAACCATTTTCGGTCCATTTATTTAGAGATTTTTATTATCATCTTCTCATAGTATAACATTGAGGGAGGGTATTCAAACAAGGCTTCCTTGGGTTTATCATTATACCTAGTATTCTAGAGTATAATGTTTATATTAATTTACCCTTGTATTCAACACCATTCTTAATTTAACTTGGAGGTTATAGAGACTCAACATCCATGTATTCCATCAAGATGGATTAGTGTCCATAGGAACAATTATCTTTAAACTACATCAATTTTTTTTATTTGAGTACCTCATTAGGCCTTATTTTCAAGACCCATTTCTTTAATTCATTTATCTGATTTTAGAGGAGAGTTTTATTTTCATATGGGTTTTATCCAATTTTTCACTTTATAGAGAGATTATTGTGTGGATACATTGTACATGAGTACTTAATTAGGGTTTGTTGCCAAGACTCATATTATGCATATGTCTCTCTATTTTTGTCCCCTAGCTTCACTTGAAGGAGGTGTTAGTGTGGTTTATTTACCTTGACTCATGTTCATATAGGTAATTTATTATTCCCACCCTGATATTTGTCGATATTGTATTAATTTTATGTTATATATTATTAGATATTACATATTTATCTTTTAGGTATCATGGGAATAATTTATACTTATTTATATCCTTTATGCATAGTTATTTCTTAATGATATGTTTGATCTTGAACTTGATATTTATCTTGATCTCTTAGTTATTATTGATAATTTGGTTTAATCTCTTATTTGGAATTGATCTTCCTTTCTGACATATGGAATACTCATTCATTGTATTTGTACAAAAATATGAAGATGGCGATATAGATGGAAGCTATAAATATGGAGGTGTAAATGTAATCTTTGTATATATAAAATATTTATCATTGTATGTTATATTTATCTATAGTATACTAAGATATTATTTGAGAAATGAATCAATGGATTTTATTGTGGTAATGGTTTTTGTATTTGACCCTAGGTGAGAGATTTATAACCTCTTTCCTAAATTGCATGCTAATATATTTCAACTATTCTAGTAAGATTTTGGAGTTCCAAAAAAAATTAATTGGAGTGACTGATGGTAAAAAATTGTTGAAAGATATTGATACAAGATGGATTTTAATGTATGAACTTGCATTTAAATTTTTTAAATAATATCCATCATTAGTTTATATATATATATATATATATATATATATATATATATATCTTCAAAAGATTTTTTGTAAAATTTAACATATTTGAAAACATTACTGAAAATGCGTTGTATTATCTCAGTATTAAATGAAATTATTTATTTAATGAAACATGTACATGAGATATCAATATGTTGTTAGCATCATATAGTTGAGAAAATAACTTTTCCACTTTGTAGATGTATTATACACATCAAATGAAAACTTTAAGTGACCTATTTCTAGCAGATAGAATTTTTTTAAGAATCTTGAAATCTATTTGAAATTTAATCAAAATGATCATCTTTGTGTCATCATTAATGGAAATGAAATACCAATCCACACTTTCTATAGAAGGCTTGATTTTGTAGGAACTAAAGCTCAAGAAGTGTCACATCTTCTACATGATACTATTACATATAAAATATTATTAAAATTGAATAAAATTTCACAAACCTTATTTATTGAAATCATAAACAATATTTAAAAGATTTGATTTATTAGAGGTCATGGGAGTTTTTAATCCCATGTTTTGGAATTGTGATAATCATCAAAAGTCGATGAAAAATATATTTCATAAATAGATGGGTTTTCTTATTAAATTTAAAAAAAAAATCTATATAGGTCAATGAGTTTGAAACTAAATCTATTTTATGAAAGGATTTAATGACATCTTAGTCAAAACATTTTATAATTAAAAATATTGACCTGTATCACTATCCAAGTGAACTAAAAGAAAATGGTGTGGATGTCTATAATTTTTTTATCCTAGTAGCATCGTATAAGAAAATATTAGTTAAAATTTATTATTATATTATTTTTGTTAAAAATTTCTTTGGGTTCAATGAAAGGTGAAAGATTATTTTTTGAATTATCTTTCATTAAATTTAAACTTTGAAATATATTTGATAAAAATCTAGGGACCTGCTTGAGATTGTATGTTTCACATTATCTACTCCACATGTTTCATTATGAAAGAGATCTAGTAATGTAGAGTTAACTTAATTAAATAAAAATATTCAATAACACATCGACTGATAAAGAGTATGCAATTATTGAGACTGGATGTAGCACTAACATGGTAAATGCAAATGTCACTTATGATGAGCAAGTTTGTCAAAGATTATTTTAGCTACCCTAGTTTTAGTTTCATATTTATTACAATTATCATTTTATAAAATCTAGTTTAATATCTTTTTTTATTGTAAAACATTTTAAATATTGAAATCATAAAAAATAATTAATAGTATTGTGATTTTATTAAATTTTTTGTTACATACCTTAATCCATTGTCCATGCAACTTTCCTTTTATGTAATAGGGTCTTCAAATGGGTTACATTTTATTTTTATTTTTTAATATGGTATTGTTAAATATATATTTTTATTACTTCTATAAAAACATAAGTGTTATATTTTAACATGGTATTAATAGTTTATATATTAAATTATAGGTTTAAATGAAAAATACTAGTATTATAATAAAATAGAATAAGAATAAAATATTGCATATAACGTAGTATTGGTCTAAATACATAGAAAATGTTTATGACTCAAACTTCTATATATAAAAAACAATTTAGTCAAATTTGAGGAAACTTCATAGACAGGTGTGTTAGGGTGCACATGAGTTGTTGAGATTGGTTTCCAAATTTATTACTAGTTTATTATTTTTATTACAAAACCCAAGAATAGTGAAGTGGGAAAGTTATTTCTGGAGTTATGACACATTAATAAGGATACAATAATTTTTTAAATGCATAAATTATGTAAGAATTAAATTAAATAATCATTTAGGAATGTTACAAACCTTGTTGAGAAGAATACCTATTGAGAAGAAAAAAGACATTATTGAATCCCTACATCATTTTAGTTGCATATTAATAACTTTCACTAAATCAAGTGTCTAACAAAAACTAAATAAATACTTTCATCAATTAATTATCCAAACAAATTACAACTCAGAACCAAAAAAATTATTCAGTCTATGTCAAAGAAAATAGTCAAGTTTCTATTGACTAAAGAAGTTAACCATAATTATTGCCTTGACTCCACATCCATAATGATTCCATAAAATAATAACATTCAATTTACTAGTAATAAATGAAATAATAACTAAATTGAAAGATGAAATGCATAAAAAAAATCTTTTCCATTATCTATGAGCATGATTGGTGTTAAATATAATGCTATTAATAGGCAAGAAACATAGCTAACACTAAAAAATGACATAAATTTCCAAATGATGATAATTGAACAAGACAAAATCACGTAATATTAAAATTGATGCTTGTTCAAAATCCATACAAAAAAAATAAATCATTTAACTCAGCCATGAATACAATCAAAATGAGACCATGTTGTTTGAACTAAGTCAACTCATAATATACGACAGTATTTAGTATAGTTAACATGAAATATAAATTTATTAATCATATAATTCATCTAAGATTTAAAAATAACCATAACTCAGTAAAATAAGAGGATTTGAAACATAATAAACTATTGTTTTAAATATAACCTTATCATTTAAAACTGTTGTTGGAAACATAACATTGTCATTTGAAAGTTTGAGACATAATAAAGTGTTATTTGAAGCATCATAAAATATCATTATTTTAAAATATACCTTTCATCCACTTTCTCATTTCCATAATATGAAATAAATTCTTCCCCTTTCTCTTTTCCATCATTTAATGTTCCTATCCTTAGAAGATCCTATGTAGTAGAATTAATATTAGAAAGATTTTCATTTTCCTCATTAGTCGTGTTCTCACTAAAAGTAGACTTCGATCTACTTTTATTTTATTAATTAATAAAATATCATGGTCCATGCCATGATATTTAATTATTTTATTTAGTGTGATAATTTTTTACTTTAATGTAATAACATCTTTTAAAAAACTCATGCATTTCTAAAATGCACATTGAGGACTTGGGCTTATTTTTTTAGGTTTTCATATGTTTATTACAAATTAAAAATTAAATATAATTATAAAAAAATTATAATAATTATAATACATTTGATAAAAATGTTGATAACTTAGCAAAGTTTTTCCTTCTCCACATTGGAAATTACAACAATGTTTTTTGTCTCTTTCCCATTTCGTTGAAGTAAGCTTTGGCTTCCGTTTTTAAATTATCTAACCTTTTTAACATAAAACCCAAATTATTTTAATTTTAATCATTATTAATTTATATTGACCCAAATTTATCTTGATTGAATAAAGTTTCAATCTTTGTGGGTTCATTTTGCACTAGTGAGAAAAAATTGACACTTTTGGAGTAGTTCTGAAAATAGGCATTTATCTCCTTGTCCAATGATTTTGCCCTTAACTCCCATAATTTTAAAGCATTATTTTGATAAATAACACCCTGTATAATATTTTTAATAATATTTTATAATAATAAATTATTTAATGGAAAGGAAGTAATGTCATCGTCAGATAAGTCAAAATTATCTTGAGTGGGTGGGCTAGGGGTGAAGAGTTATAACATAATTCCTATATAGTTAAACTTATAAATTGAATAAAATCATATGGATTATAATAAATAACATCTAGATATCCACTTTAAATCCCCATATATTCCATATTAAGATAAATAGGCTATAAAAATGTTACTCCTTGTGTGCTATACACACCACTAAGAGTGAAATTGGAGAACTCATAACCTAACAATTGCAATGCTCCTCTAATTTGTGAAATAAATGATATATATTTCCCCCCTACATGAATTTATGTTGGTGGATATGGTGGTGTCACAATTTTCCTTATAGATTTAGGGTGTCCTATAAAAATAAATATTATTTAAAATGGTAAGTTAAAAAGAAAATTTAATGGTAATTTGAAATTTAATAGTTATTGTGTGGAGCTGGATAGACTTTGTCATCCATTATACTTGTTTAAATAAACGTTAGAGTGGTGGTTTGAACTGAAAGAGGCAATCATTTGGTCAATAAAATATCTAATTTAAGGAACATTATTTCAAAAATCAAAAGTAAAAAAGTAAAAAAGTAACAAACCTTGAAAAAGTGGTTGATAAGACTATGTCACTTGAAATTTATGGGTTTGTTTAGTTATTTTAAGTTCAATGTATTTAGAGTCAAGTACAAAAATTATAGAAATAAATAAAATAATATAAAACATAAATTTTCTTAATTTATCATTTATGATTGAAATTTGAAAGTAGAAAAACATGAAAATACAAATGGTTCTAAATAATGCCACAGATGCTTAGAATTTAGAAAGGAATAAAATGATGATTGTGTAGACTAAGAATCTCTAGAAACCTTAAGGGCAACTTATCCTATTGATGTAGAATTTTTTCTTGTACTAAACGAAAAAAGTTTTAAATGTAATAAGTAAAGAAATATTAAATTTTAAATTTGTAAGAACTTAAAAAGTAAAGCATTCAGGTGATTCATATGAATGCTAACTAAACTCCTACTCATCAATTGACAAAGATTTTTTTTATCATTTTTGGATGGAGCAAAGTTAGAATTATTGTTTTCTTTAGGTCATACAAGGAATCATAGTACAAGGCTAGAATAAAAGTGGAATATGAAATGGTATAAATTTCATTGTAATAAGTATAATTCAACTCTAATCTAATTCTAATAAATCCAAATATACACTAGTATAATTTTAAATACACAAAAGTAAAAAGTATGTAGACAATATCCCAAAATGGAATGTCTACTGGTCTTATATGTAAGACTATTTTAGATTGATATTTTTTTTACATTAAATTTTAAAATTGGGTTTGACATCTTTTCAACATGGATCCCCCTTTTAATTTGATTATCTATAATGAAAGTGAAAAACATGAAATTATTACATTAATAAAAAGGCATGATAAATTACAAAAATTTGAATTTGAAATTTGAATAATAATGTTATAAATACCATTTGTTTTGATCTATAAGTTGTAGTCATACTTTTAAAAAAAAATAACCATCAATTAACATCACTTTTGTAGTGACATGGTTAAAATTTTGGTGTGGAAGGCCTGTCAAATTATTGATATTTGAAGGTGAGGTACTAAAGGAAATTAATTTCAAGTTGACACTAACATTAAACGTTATCTTACTATTGTCATAGAAAGACATGAGATATTTTATCAATATTTAATATATTTCATACTTCAATATGTAAATGAGACCTTAAATATAACACTTGGGAATGCAATTATTGTATGTATCTGGATGCTACATTAGTTTCAATATATCAGGACATAGGAAATTCTTGAAAAAATATTTCCATAAAAAATCCATTTCATAGTTGTATCCTATCAACTTCTTAGCTACGTTATTATATAAATTATGAGAAAAAATGTAATGATGAAATACCTATGCAAGAGTTTAAAAATGAGGGAAATGGGATATTTATAAGCGGTGATAAATGACATCAATTAGTAGCTGAGGTAGTCAATTACATATGCAACCAAATGATTTTCAAATTAATAAATTATACCATATAGTTATTTATGTTTTATTACCAACAAATCATATCATGTAGTTGACCAATAATGGTTATCAAATGATTATATTATGCATTCAGTTGACAATGGTTATCAGTCAGTTGCATTATATAACTAGCCAATCATTTCTATCAACCTATTTCATAGTGTAACCTATTGGAAAAAATTGATATCCATCTTCATAATTCAAACATTTGATAAAAATTATTGGTTAGCTATATAGTGCAACCAATCTGTAATTAAAACTAAATAGTTTCATGATGTAATATATGAGTTTTAGGGGAAAATGAAAAATGGATTTTTCCTATTAGGTTCACCTCTCTTCCCATTTGATTTTTCATGAAACCTGAAAAATTCACCATGACTAAAAAAAAATATATCTATAGATTTTCCAATGAAATCCAAGGGGATTTATGATATGTGCTCCTAAAATTTAGTTTTCCTTGATCATTAGCCCATACATAGTGTTATAATATATAAAAAATTTAGTGAGAATTTATGTACCATGATGCTACTTACATATTTTATATATACACATGATGATTTATACTCTTTTCTAATAACAATTAGATTATTCAATGGGAGATGACATCATGTTATTATTAATATTAATTTACTTCTACAAGTTATTCAAATAAATATAATTACTACCTTTTCAGTTATACCATATATGAGAGTCTTTGATATGTTATTAGGATGACCTTGAATACATAAATTCTACACAATACCACCCATTCAAACATAAAATCTACATAGTACCTTTCATAGTGCATGGGTATATTAAATACATTCACATGAATATAGTAGTCACATCTTCAAAATTTTCATATGAGCATCAACTTGAAAAATATTAGTCTATTTCCAATTAACTAATTATATGACCTAATATGTTTAATCATCTATCAAAGGGTAAGCAATAGGCAATTCAATTTCATAGGTGACCCATAATAGAGAGATCATTTCACTATAGATATATAGTGTTTTTCAAAAATTCCTCAGTTACACCTAGATGGTCTATCTAGTTGTCAAAATCAAATAACCATGTTGCAGTTATAGATACGATAAATAAACCATAAATAAATAAAAAATGAGTTCCATGAACCCCTATTCCTTTTTTACCTCTTCATAACCATAAAGTGTATGATGATATGTGAGTAGAGTAACACAAATTCTATAGTTCTAGATATGACTGTACCTAAACAAGCTCCTTGGAATTATCACCTATTTGACGTACCATATTATAATTTTTGAGTTACCTATAAGAATATATTATATTAAATAATTGGTTAGCCTTTTTCTTTCCAAAAATTCAAATAAAAAAGAAACAAATATTGAAGAAAAATAAAAATATTCAAAATTCAAATATTTATTAACTCCTTCACCTCTATGTTATTTTATTTTTGTTAGTAGATATAATAGCATTTCTTTTATATACACATATCTGTTTCAAACTTAATTTAGCATAATAAATTCATATATTAGACCCATGATACTTGCACATATAGATGTTAGAAGCTTTCAATTCCCATGTAGTACACTATATTGGGGGCATATGCTTCATTGATCATCATTGATATAAGTTACTTTACTTTATGATCTTTTATATATTATCATGTTGAGATTATACGGTAACTCTTATAGATGCCTATATTCATGTTTACATTTTTCAAAATATATTTTATATACTAAGCTACATGACAATTTTTCTAACACATATATGCAAGGAATAGTATGATATGTTTATGTTAGTCGCTTAGATTTTTTTTATTAGAACATTTACTTCATTGAGATTCTTTTTATTTCTTACTATTATCTTACTTGTGGAAAATTTGAATATATTCCTTAATTTTTTCCCCATGTACCACTGTATGTTACTTTCATTTTTTATTTGGAGATTTTAATATGTTATTCCTTAATGCATGTGGTATTTTAATATTCTTCTTCTTCATTCTCTGTATACCTTAGTTTCATGACTTTGAGTGATCTTTTGTGTGTGTGTGTGTGTGTGTGTGTCCTCGATTTTAGTTGTAGCTATTACAAGCTAATTTATATATCATCTTAGTATTGTATTTTTAAAAAATTCCTATCAGGGTTCCACCCTTTATTTACAGACCATCATGTTGCAAAAAGTCTTCCTTTTTCCATCTTATGATGTAAAATTACTTAACTCATAGTTCAACCCTATCTTTTATGATGAACCATATCTCCTAAAATGTATTGAAATCCTAAAGATTAATATATATCTTTCACTATCATTTTTATATTCTCATCATCTTATTATCCTATCGAACACTTATGTCCTAGATAGAGACATTTGCATCGACATAGGTTTACAGATTCTTATCAAGTGTCAAATTCTCAAAATTTATCTAATTTTAAAATATTTTTAATCCTATGGGTTGGATCTTTTTTATATGTAACCATACTATAACATATTTACAAAAGGTTTGGTATAAATACAAAAATAATATTACTCATTAGTCATCTAAAAAATATCACAAAATTACTTATTCAAGCATAATCAATTAATTTAACAACTAATATGTACTATTATATTATTCCTTATTTATATACCAGTGATAAGAAAAATCATATTATAGGTTTGAATCACTAAAACAACAGCCCATGAGTATTATTTGTTAAGTTACAAGCTATATTCTTTTACTCCATTGTATATACCATATTACATCCTTGAGAAAAAAAGCCAAGACCTAGGAGAAAACTACATATGTCTGGGGCCCTCCTCGAAGTATTGGCTATGTAGAAAGTGTTGCTTGATATAGACTTCATTGAGCTCATGATCTCAATGTGAAACCTCTATCCTATTTTTGACACGGTACATAGATATAAAGTATAGAGCTAGTGTTTGATCCACATATAGTCATGGACAACCTACATGCATCAATAGACCATATCAGTAGAAATGCATCAGAAAAGATAGAAATATCTAGGTGGTCACATTGTAATACAATAAATAATTTTTAACACATAATTCTGTTTGATTCTAAACACTTACATTGACATAATAGTTGTAAGGCTAATTCTAGTCTTAATACCTCCAAGAAAAATATTTATAAAATATGGAAACTATATCTTGACCTTGTCTCTACTTGTTTATACCTATGTACTTCTTAGATCTACATGCACATTTGAAAAAAACTAGGCATTATCTCATCCTAGTGTTTATGCAATGAAACCACTATTTTGAATGTACCTTCTATATTTAGAATAAATCAACATTATAATTTAGAATATTAATTTATCTAAGATTTCAATTAATGTATCTTATCTATAATAGTTTTATTCATCCTTATACATAGGATATTATAACCCTTTGACCCTAAATAAAAAAATATACATAAAATGGGTTACAAATTTGGTAAACCTGAACTCTATGTCTTCCCATAAAAATCCTATCTTGTTCTAGGATTTTCATCCTAGTAGTATTTCTAATTTTAGTAATTTTTAGATCTGAATTTTCCCACTTCCTTTCAAGCCTTTTTTTTCTTTTATGAAATATGGTAAATTGTAAGAAATATATTTTATAAATGGAGGATTAATAAGTCTTATTTATTTATCTAAATAAAAATTAATATTAATTAATACATTATTACATGTTACATAATAATAAATCAATAAATGTTTTAAGGCTAGTTTACCTACATCCAAAATGGTAATCCCTTATATTGTAATACTATTACCACATCTTGCATGGGAATAATTAGTACTAAAACCCAATTAGCATCTACTATGAAAATACTTCTCAAAATTATAAAAACATTAGAATTTAAGGTTACTAACATTTAAAAAACTATTTTGGAATCAACTCATGCTATCAAATCATAAGATGTATTACATAATCCTCTAGCACCTAATATATCTTTATGACCTTTTACAAATAGTTTTATTGTACCCAAGTTTACATTTTATGATGAGAAGGGTTAAACTTAATAATATACTCGATATTTATATGAGATATGTCTTGATTATGCTTCCAATGATAAATTTTTTGATAAAATATTTCCAAGGAGCCTAAAATAATATGTTTTATGATGGTTTCATGACTTACAAATCTAGTCATTGAAACCATTTACAACTCTATTAAATAGCTTAATAACACATTTTTATATCAACATCACTAAAAATATATAATTTGTGCAAGTTTATAAATCAAACAAAGAACCAATGAATATGTCTTAAGTTATAAAAACATGTTTGGAAAAATGACAAGTCCAATAGTAGATAAAGAGCTTCAAGACATATTTAAGAATAGTTTTCTTGCCCCATTACATGAGTACATAATTTTTAAGAATTTAAAATTTTTAGATAACATACACCATATTGTTTGAGATAATAAAATGAAAATTATTCCGGTTAACAATATTAAGTAAGTAGTAAACACAAAGATTAAATATACTAGCAAGTTTCATATCAATCCAAGATATAAGGTAAAAACTATAGAACCTATAAAGGAATCAACTACCACTAATAATGTAGTGTCATAAAAACCTAATCAATTGATCTTTTCAAATGCACCTAAGATATAATTTAAATGATTTCCTGAGTATCTAGCTTCCTTATATAATAATCTTTTGGGATGTCATCTCATATCTCTTCCTCTTCACATACAGGTTGATATAAGTCAACCTATACCAAAATAATATGATGATAATTCATAATTTGACTATGACCAAGACTCTACGAATTCTACATATAAAGTTATACTTTAAAATAATAACAAATATCTTATTTATAATGAATATATTACCTTTGATGATTATCCAATGGATTTAAAATCATAACTTAGTGACCATAAGAACCACAACATATATAACAATCCATTTAAAAATCATTATAAGAAATATCCATAAGTATAAATGGAATATAATTCACATCCTCCTCCATGACAATGTAGACAACCATTATATGGGATAATTGAAACCTATACATATATAATTACATCGTAAGGCTCAATGACACTATATTACATTTGATGACAATGAAATTTTAGATGATGACTCATATTTTCACTCATTATTCATTCAAGAAAACCTTGATCATTATATGATACGCAATATTATAATCAATAATAGTTCAAGTGATATTGTATGTAACATAAAATTACATACACATTTTGTATATACACATGATGATTTATAACATTTAACAATAATGATTAGATCATTATATGTGACAACATAACATTTTATTGTTGAGATTGATTTATCTTTACAAGCTACTCCAAAAAATGTACTTAATACCTTTTTAATTATATCATATACAAAATTATTTGATATGTTATTATGATGACCTTAAATACATAAACTATATGCATTACCTTTCATAATGGATAGATGTATTAAATACATTCACACTAATAAAGTAGTCAAAGTTTTCTTAATTCTATATGAGCATCCATTTGACCAAGAGACTTTTATTCACATATAACTTGTTTTAAAATCAAAAAAATGTTAGTCATCCATGAAAGGTTAATCAATAACAAATTACATATCCTAGACAACCCAAAATTGAGAGATCATTGCACTAGAGATACAAAGTGTTTTTTCACAAAATCCTCATTTATTCCTATGGTCTCTTCCTTGAGTTTATTTTTGTTACTTACTATTATCATTATTTTGGAACGTTTCAATATGTTCCTTGCTTGTTGGCCCCTCAGCCACCATATGTTAATATATTTTTTTATTAGGATGTTTTAGTATATTATTCATTTGAGCATGTGTAATTTAAATATTCTAATTGTTTGTGTTCTTTTTAGACCCCTGTTGTATGGCATTGAGTATTACTATGTGTGTCATTTATTGATTGGCAAACTATTATTGTTACCTTGTACTCGTTGTTATGATATATATCATGTATCTTATGTATTATTGTGATAAAATAATACAAACTTCATTTATATATATACTTTAACATGATAATCCTATATGATACATGATTCATGCCTAGATTATATAATTATATTATCCTTTTGAGGTAAGGTAACTACATAATTTCATTTATCTCACCTTAAGGGGGAAAGCATATATGTTGGGGCATGTCATAGATACATGACATACACACTTATAAAACTATCATAAATTATAGAATTTAATAATAGTTTACATAATTAAGACATAGATTTGGGTTAATGTTCTATACACATTGCATAGATGTTTATAGATTTGTGACATATTTTTTTAGATTTGGGACATATATTATATATACTTATAGATGATAGGTTAAATTTTAATACGTAAATAAACATAAGACACATTATATGTGTATATGTCATGTAACTATACAAAAATTACAAATACATATTCAAACTTATTCACCAAAAACCATAAATACTTGACCAAGAACAATCATGTTCACTAGGAAGCACTATTTTGAGCCTTTCTTGTAAAAAATTTCACTTGTTTTAGTATCATGGTCAATAGTCAACACCCAAAATGGCATAAAACTACATTAATTTTCTAAGTTGAGTTGGTTATACAATGGATTTTATTATACCATCAAATGAGTTGTGCAATTGAGATTCAACGATCTCAATAGCCATGTTAAAACTCACCCTTACACCAGATTATGGTAATAATTACCTTCTAATATCCCTATTGAAATATCTGATTTTCCTTTTTAAACCTCTGTCAACTATAATTTTCCATGAAGAATCATCTTTATAAAATTAAAGTATAAATGGGCATCATGGTTGCATCGACACGTAGGTGTACTCCTTCCTTTCTCTCTTTATTTTCAAGAGTTTCAAATATATCAAATTTTAGATTATATAGACTGATTTACACTATAATATCCTATCAGTTACATATCGTACACCAAAATAATGGTTAAAATGGGATAAAACCAAGGCAAGGTGTGTTGTACACACACAACTAAAACATTTTCTTCTTTAAAATAGTAATTTCATCTTTAAAAATTGATTTATCAAAGTGGGATAAATTTAAGATAATAAAATATAATTTATATAACATATCCATCTTGTATACTTGAAATATACCTATCAGGTCTCTACGCTTTAGTTCAAAACCTTCTTGAAGTTGAAAGGATCAAATTCACCATCTCACCTTGCAAAATTTATTTTCTTATGGTCTAACCCTATGATTTATAATGAACATGATCTCTTACACTATACATATATCATAAAACTTGATATATATCCCTCACTATCAATTTTGTATCCTAAGCATAATCCTATGATGACAAACACTTATATCCCACATAGGGACACTTGCATTGATGTAAGTTCCTAAATTCTTACCATGTGTCATATCCTCAAAATTCATATCATTTTCAAATGTTTTGAATTGTATGGCTCATCCAATTTATTTCATGTTAACAAACTGATAAAGTTTTCTTGTTTTATTCGTACAGAATGAAGTAGTATATATACAATATAGCTAACTAATTATCACCAAAAGAGGAATCAGTATTGACTAAGACCAATATTAAAAATGTAATATTTATCACTAACATTCCCCACATGTTCCCCCCCCCCCCCGCCCCTTATTACATATTTCTATGAACATCATATTCCTGATAGTTGACCACCCCGTCCTTATTTCAAAACATGGTAAAACATTTTTACACACTCTGTGTAGCTTCCTCAATTTATGAGGTGGAATACCATCTTTATGGATTCATGGTTTTGTAAGCACCTTAGTTTTTCCTTGAAATATTACCACAAACATGGAATTAACATGAGTACATTTCTCTGCTAAACATCTTCAGTGGTTTCTTGGATCACCACAAACTCATATGGTTTTCTGTTCCAGGTTGACCATGAACCTAGAGGTGATAGGAGGTCTCAACTATTTATACACTTCAGTGGTTTCTTGGATCTCCACAAACTCTTTACCAAGAACCAAAATCTACTTTAGTTATTTTTCTCTTCATAATGTTCTTCATCGGGAGGTACGAAACTGGAAAATAATGCTAAGTAGTTTTATTGACAAATAAAAAATGTAGAAAAGTAAAAAATGAGGACTAAATACTCATCACCTCTTGTACCCTTTATATGCAATCATTTTCACATAATATCCCACACTGTAGATATTCACCACTACCACTGGAAATCATCATTAGCATAATCAATTTGGCACAGAGCAAACCACACTAAAAAAAGAGAAAAACACACCACATTATATAAATTGTCACCATAAAAATGATGCAACCCCATCGTAGGCAACTCACGAGAGGATGCCAATTGTCCTCCAAACTTTAAGTATCATTTATCCTTCAATTTTCACTACTTACTTATCAAATATGGTGATCAAACTCAGTAAACATCACATACAAGTGCTATTGCATCCTTGAATAATTTTGATTTTTGACATTTTTAAAAATGACTTATAAAATGAGACTCTTCAAAAAATACCTTGATTATTAACATAAGACTATAGATAATGACTCTATAATTACTTAAATTAACATTATACACAGCAACCTAAGACACAACAAAAGACATGTAAAACCTAAAAAGTTTTTGACAAAATAATATTCAAAGGACAAAACTTATATGACTATGGACTATTTAAATTGAGTAATACATAAAAATTAATTCAAGTCAATTTAACACCAAACAAAGCTTATAAGATTAAATATATATAATATAAACTAAAATTAAATATAATTTTTTAGAATTTATGACATGATGGATATGACAAATAGAACTATAAAACTTGTGACTAATAAGTGACACAAAAGTTGATAATGACTTAACTAAAACACTATTCTCTTTAAAAAAAGTCACAAATTTTCAAAGCTGATAATTTGAAGCTCACATAATAATTAATCAAAAGAACTAAATTAATTAAGACTTTGGCTGAAGCGTTTGGAATGACGATGGAGAGTATACGATATATAACATAATTGAGATGGATCTTGATGGAGGAGTCAAGCAGGATAGGATAAACTAGAAACTTAGAGATGCATTGATTAATAATTATATGGAGACCTAAGGCAAGATGATATTCTGGAGTATTCATGAATAGACTATGCAACATGCCATAGATCAACACATTCATCAGAATGTAATTCAAATATGAGTATATGAAAACATTTATATGGAAAAAACTAATGGATGATAAGATTCTAATGACTTGATATTAGCATAGCTCAATAAATGCTTTTGATGCATGGCAATCTATTTTTCTCTAGGCATTGCTTCATTTCTTAGGTAGGCTTTGCCCAAAGGCTTTTTGCTACTTCTTCAACTCTATTTCACTGTACACCAAGGTTAAAACTCTCATACTTCTGTTGTGCGATATGGTGTGAAGTATCATACAATGATCAAATCCCTTTGAAGGAATAAGATAGAATGGTGGAATTGTCAGAAGAATTAATAGGTAGAAGAGGATGGAAATCCATTAAGGATGATTAGAATCTTCAGGCTCACATGGAACTCAATGCTCACAGGTTCTCTTTTATAAAATCATCAATCAGGACAATCAAAATCAAATGAAGCTACCCCTTTAGAAAACACATTATCAATCAATCATAGGATGATCAAAGATGTCTCTGATACCAAACGGCTAGCAAACTGATAAACTTTTCTTGTTTTATTCATTGAGAATGAAGTAGTATATATAGAATGTAGTTAACTAACAATAACTAACTAATTACCATTAAGGGATGAATTGGTATTATCTAATACCGATATTAATAATGTAATATTTATCACTAACATTTTTTTAAAACCTTACTATGAAATATTTACAAAATGTGTTGTACAAACTAAGCCTACTCACTATTCATCTAATAAATATCAAGAAAAAACCTTTTCTTACCCAATTAATTATGTAAATAAGTTATATGACCCTATTCTTTCTTATTTATATATCTATGATAGAATCAAACATATTATAGATTTGAGAAACTCAAAGAACCAACCATGAGCACTATTTGTCAAGTTACAAGCTAGATCGTTACATGCCTTGCCATATGACATATTGCACCCTTATGTATACACAAACCAACACATAGGGGAGAAATATATATTTTTGAGGCCTTTCCTAATGCATTGGCTATATAGGAAACATGAATAGTAGAGTGATTGTTGAGTTCATCTTGACACCATGAGTACACAAACCCACTTTTTATAAGGTAATAAGACCTAAGGCGAAGAACTAGGGTTTGATCCACATATATTCTTTGATAACTTGTGAACACAAATAAAATATATCAGTATAAAGGTGATAAAAAACAAATAAATCTCCAATTAGTTACTATATAATTCAACACATATTATTTACCAGACAGTTTGATTGGGACTAGGAAACCTATTTCAACACAAGTGTCCTAATGTTGGTGCAAGTGTCTAAGCCTCATGAAATAATGTTTTCAAAATCTAAGGAATGGATCTTCATCGTATCCCTATCTATTTTAACCTATACACTTACATCTACCTACATAATATTAAAATAACTAAGCATTATCTCTTCCCAATGCTTATGAAACCAAACTATTTGTTAACTATACTTTCTATATTTAACATAACTAAGAATTAAAATTCAAAATATTCATTTATTTAAGTTTTTAATTAATTAACATACTCAATAATAGTTTTATTTATCATTGTTCATTTTATATTCTATCCCTTTAATCTTCAACTAAAAACATACACATAAAATAGATAAAATAGTAGCTTGTGTATGAAAATATGTGCTTTGTCTTTTTTGATTGATTTTGGAAATTATAGATTGTCCTTTTTTCCTAATGTTTTCCATATATGAGACATATTTTTTATCTATTAATAAATATTGTTTGTCAACTTTAATAGCCTAATTTATTGTTGTAACCATCATTATAGACTAAAGGGAGGGAGGGGAGAAGGAGGGCGAGGTTGTATATAATTAATTTTTTTAATAATAATTATATTGACATATTTTAATAACAAAAAATTCTAAATAAAATAAATGAATAATAACATCTAGAAAATAGTTATATTTTTTATATAAAAAGGGATTTAGACGTAATATTTTTTATTTAACTCAGTGTCTTCTAGCTCATTATTACCTTAATTAATTTTGTAGTTTCCTATTTATTTAATAAATGAGGGATCAACCAAATAGTGTTTCTATTATTTCTCAAAACCATAATGGCTAGATTTAGGTGAGATCAATATCATGAGTCAACTTTGATGACATCCTATCCTATAATATTAAAATTTTATCTTTTTATTATCCTTACCGTAGATTCTTATTTTTATTATTGATACCAAATAAATTTATTGATCGTATTATTAGTCATAAAATTATATAGTTTCTTTTAGTACATTAATATGGAGTATTGGTCCATTGTGGATTATAAAGATATGATACTATGATGATTATTAAAATTAGAGAATGATCATAATGGAAGTATCCCTCCTTCCAATAACAACAAATTTATGAAGATTCTTTCACAATATCTTAAAAACCCTCTCATGTTGCCACCATAGAATACAATTTATAAAATAGAGAAAGTTAAAATGCTTGAACCTCCGACTTCGAATAACACAAACATGAAGATGTGTTTCTATCCTCACACATTCATCATCATCATCATCATCATCATCATCATCATCATCATCATCATCATCATCATCATCATCATCATCATCATCATTTCATATGGCTTGGACATGTTGCACTATGCTACCATTTTCTTTATAAAATACTTTAATCACTTTTACAAAACCACACTATTGTATGATTAAAGATTAAAATATTTTTTTATAATTAATGTCAAGGAGTACAATGTTATAAGGATAAATTCATGTTTTATGACATTCTCTTATTATTTTGGATTAGTTCAATTAGGAATCCTAATTTTATCAATTATAGAGATTTTTAATAAATATTTATTATTGTTTCTAAATGAACTCCATTTCCATGAATAAGTGATGTGTGAGATATCAAGGAGAAATATTTTTCACCTTATCATGCAAGAACTTCATGTGTGTAACTAGTTACCTTAATGTGAAAACTGAATAATAATGTGCCATAATGCTACACATTCTTTAGAGTAATAAGTGTATTTAAAGTCAAAGATGAAATGGATGTTGTTTTATTTAAATGATAGTCTAATTAACTTATCATTGAAAGAGAATTTTGTAAAGATATTTATTAACTAAAATTAAAAAAATACTATCAAAGACTTTATATCTCTCATAATATGTATATAAGTTATAATTTAAGGAAAATAAATATTTAGTTTTAAAGAATCAATGGTTCAATTTATTTGTAAAAATAGAATGGTATTGTAATAAAATAAATTACAAGTTTTCCAAGGTGCTTTGTTAAAATTAGTTTTATTTATATTTAAAAAAATTATCTAAAAATTAAGGTACTAACTTCTGTACTTATTTATTTATATAGAAAATTAAGCTTTATGTTTCTTTATCAAAAAGTAAATGTCATAACTAATGTTTCTATCAGATTGATTTTCCATTTGAAGTCACAATACATAAAAATATTTAATTATGTTTATAAAATTAATATATGGATTGGAAATAATAATGATCTTACTTGAATATAAAATTTATTAACAGTAAAATTTATGAGAAAATGAAATAAAAATATTAGTGAATAAAAATGATTTATTTTTCTTGTGATTGCAACACTATAATTTAATGATTTTAATCACCATAACTAAAAATTATACATAAATATCTGAATATGATATAAAATTTTTGATTGAGTGACTAAGCGTGAAACTTTGCTTACTTAATGGAGTTAGTTTTGTAAATTTTAAAACATGTGTTTACTTTTAAGGGTAATATAAATATGATTAGATACCACAAACAAGGATAAAAGAACAATCATGAAGTTATTATTATTAATAATAATAATAATAATAATAATAATAATAATAATAATAATAATAATAATAATAATAATAATAATAATAATAATAATAATAATAATAATAATAATAATAATGAAATAAATTTGATTATGTGTTCTATTGAGACAAAACCTCATACACTCTTTCATTTACATACACTTGAATCCACAATGCACAAATCCTAAAATATAGTATTTTAAGGATTCAGACTTAGATTCATGTATTGTTAGACAATTAAGTTTTTCCTTATAATCCAACAAAAATTGTCGTTATATAATAATGTCAAGGTAAATCAACTCATATTTCCCTTTTCATGTTAATATTTTGATACATATATATATATATATATATATATATATATATATATATATATATATATGAAGGTGCTTCACCCATAAAAGGTATTTAGAAATTAGTACCACTATAAATGTCTCTCTCATATCAATAAAGATTTTATAGATTTATAATATTATTCTTCCTATGTGTATTTTTTTGATCATTACCTTTTTGCATTCTCTCTATAGCTTTAATTCTATTATAACACATTAAATTTAGTATTTTTGTGTTCTCCACTCATTTTCCAATTTAATCTTGATCGAACATTGTTTCATAAAACTTGGTGAAGGTAGTGTAAATAAGTTGCCTCAGGGAATTATTTATAGAATGAATATTTTTATATTACATGAAATTTAGTGTTTCGTGATATAGAGTAATTTATCTTTGAAAATATAAAAAAACAAAATGGTCCTTAGTTGGCAATAAAAACCCTCTCACAAAATCAGTAGTATTAATTTCATTTTTTAACATGAATTATAAAAAGGATGGTTAGTGTTATTCTACATATTATGTTTGATACACATTTTTAATTTGAAGTTTTTGTTCTAAAATTTTAACAATCAAATAACCAACAATAATTTTTAGTTTTTTTAACATATATATATATATATATATATATAATTTTTAATTATAATTTATTAATTTAAAATTTAAAATTTATTCTTTTCAATACTTAGAACCACCATATTTCTTCATCATCTTTACAAAACTTAACATTCAAAAATGTATGGTGATATTATTTTTGTTGGACACCATAGAAAATTCTCTTCATAAGGGTTATTCTTAAAAAAAAAAAAAAAAACAAGCATATATAATACACAATGCTCTATCTCAAACATTAATTAAATACAATAAGATGCTTCTCATTAATGCATCTATTTATTTTGGTAAATAGAGAAAAGTATATAATGCATAATGAAGCATTATAAAACACATGTTTATGCAGTTATCTAGGCAATTCACATGAATTTTATACATCACAACATTACCCCTTATACTCTATTTTATTTTGAAAAAATTATTTCATATAAAAATGTTTTTATAAACATGATGGATATAATCCAAAGAAACGTAAATCTAAACTATTTTATACCATAATATTAGTTTTATAAACCCAAAATATATTTTTTTTAATGGAATTGAAGATTGTCCTTCTATATAAAAGAATATATACTTAAAAAAATATCAAGCTTACCATCCCGATTAGGCATATACATTACTTCAATTACATAAATAATCATTTTAATACAAGTTTATAGTCCCTTAATCCATTAATGAATGCCTTTCAAACTTCACATACAAGATACCAAAAAGTGCACTCACTACTCCCACATATTCATATGAGCATTCCAAGTAGAAACTTCTATTGTTTAAACACATTTAGGGCTACCTAGATTCTAGCCCAAAAATATATAAATATTGTCACATTTCAAAGTGATGTAGGAAAAATATGCCAACCTTCTAGAGGCTATAACTCTTGATCTATAATTTCATTTGAGCTCTTCCACCCACCAAAATGATCATATTGCAAAGATTGATTATGTCCTAAGTAGATATATCTTTTAATATTTGATTTCTATATTTTTTGGAGGCCAAACATGATCATTTGAGGGTCTAAAATTAATGTTTAATATTTTTTTTAGGAATTATCTATTTTTATAAATTATATTTTTTAGAGCCGAAAGTCAACTTCAGTTGAATTTTGTCTCATCAGCTAATTTTAGTATTTAGGTTATTTTAATAAATTTTTATAGGTGCATGCGCTTGCATGTCAAACTTACTATAAATAATGGTTGCTCAAAATAAACCTTTTTTTAGATTTTTTTATTTTATTTTGCACTTGAAATCTAATTTTTGAGCTTAGGCTTATTTAAACATGGTTTGGGTTTATAATTATCTCAATTCATTCAATACAAATCAATACAAGTTATTGCCTAAAATATTGGTCTATTGATAATTTTAATTGTCATGTTAGTTTTTGGGTTCATTATCTTGTATCAGAGCAAGTTCAAATCTTGAAGGAGTAAATAATGGCAAGAGGATGATGAGGTGTTTCAAAAATTAACCAGACTATATAAGAGTTGTAGAGGTAAGTTTAATAGTTAAAAAAGGTTACCACTAATCAACAAAGAAGATAAGGTAGCGATGAGGAAGACATAAATCTTGAAGTTCAGCAAGAGTAGCCACCATCGATGGAAGAGATGATGGTTAGATATTTATAAGGAAGGAATCAAGGAATGAAGGTTGATTTCCTAGATTATGGAGGTAGTTTAAAACCAAAGGAGAATGATGCAGAAAAAATATGCCAACCTTCTGGAGGCCATAACTTTTGATTCATAACTCCATTTGAGCTCTTCCACATGCCAAAACAACCATATCAAAATTTTTGATTCTTAGCTAAGTATATCTATCTTCTTAGATTTTATTTTGATATTTTTTATATCCAAAATGTTATCATTTGAGTGTTCAGCATTAACGTTTAATGATTTTTTTTGGAATTTTATATTTTTAGAAATTGTATATTTTTATAATTGAAGTCAAATTTAGTTGAATTTCATCTCATAGGCTAATTTTAGTATTTAAGTTATTTTGGGAAATTTTAAGATCCACATGAACTTGCATGCAAAACTTAATATAAATAGTCACTACTAAAAATAGAAGTTTATATTCTAGATTTAGTTTTTTTCAAATTTTGCATGTCAAATCTTACAGTTTAACTTGCATGTTTAAACACTAAAAATATTTAAATTGCAACTAAATGTAGTATGGATTATTAACTATTTCAATTTTCAAATATTTTATAACTCGTGTAAGTTGAAATTTTAGTACTTTTTGAAATTGTAGACTCTGGCATAGAAAATATGCTTTCTATTAAATAGAAGTGTAATTTATGAAATTTATTCATTTCCAAAGCACAGTCTTAAGAGGATATTTAATGCAAATGAGAAACATGATAATTAAAAAATGAGGTGGGAATGGGATGGCCACATAAACAAAAATGACATACACATTAACATTATACACATATTTTTTATAGTTGTCATTAAAAATTAACAATGCTTATGAATGATTTATGATAAAATATAATTGGAAAAAATGTTTAAAACCATGAAAAGTCTATAGGGCAGGCGTCAAATCTCAGGCATAGATGGAACTTTTATTTGCATGTTTAGTGATTCTTAGTTGCACAATGCCAGTGAAAGTCAAAGAATAACTCATAGACCTTTTATGCTGACAACCAAAATATATGAGAAAAAATGTGTTGGGACCTACAAAAAAAGGTTGTCGAAGAATGGCTATATTATTTTTATTTTTCTGGGCTGTAAAATAAATTTAAAATATTTTAGTAAATTTTAGGCCCACCTTAAATATATAATTAGGAATGTTAAACGGTTTATATCAAGTAGAACATTTTTAGTTAACTTCAAAATGTAACTTTAAAACATTGATTCATTTAAACAAACTTTACACTTACAAATTAGCTTAAAAGGTGTTTGACTCGTACAAAAACACTATTATGCTTTATTGGAAAAGTATGGATTTCTTTGGATTTTTTTAAAGTTAATGAATATATGTGATCAATTATGAAGAAAATATATTTTTGTCTAGGATAAAATTTAAAGGATTAGTTTTCATTATTTTTCTGGTGCATTTTTTATAAAAATAATTTTAAAACTCTAAATTATGTGTTTTTTTTTATTGCACTTTTGTTTAAAGATTTTGGGCTTAGTTCTTTAATAAAGTAAATTTTGTTTGGGTACTTGTTGATTCTATTCAAGAATTTTTTATTATCTAGACAAAAGAAGGACATGATCAAGTTGGCAGTATTTAGGCTATGGTCCCACTTTTTTTTTTTTCATTTGAAGCTTATAGAAATAAAGAAACAATATAGTTTTTAGGTACCTCTCCCTCTCTATAGAATTATTTAATCTTAAAATCAAAACACTCATTTGAAATATTTTTTAGAATAAAGTGTTGCCTCCTATAAATAAAATCACTGGAGGGGATCATCATGTTCCCTTAAAAATGAATTTAGTAAAAAATAACCTCATCCTGCCTCCTCAAATAAACAAAAGGTTTTTGGTCACATCAAAGATTATGAACAACATTTATGCCAAGATAAATTTTAATAAATCATTCAGATGTAACTCTAGTCTTTTTGGAGGTGGAAACATCTTCACAAATAGTTTGAGACAAGTATTTTCATGTTTTACCTTTAACATTTTATCTTCAAATAATTCAACTAGAGCTCTAGCTCTTCTCAAATGTTTGAGAACTGTTATTGATTCTATTTTTCATGAAATTCTTTGTAGAAAGTAATTCTCTCTTGATTATTAAAATTGTTAATTTGATAATATCTAGTCAATGTTAACTCAATTCAATCATCCAAGACATCCTTCATATCATCCCCCTTTTAAAGGACATTTATTTTCCCCATAATTCTTATGAGACAAACTATTTAGCATATTTCTTGGCTAACTTTGGATCTCTTTGGATTCCTCTTAATGAAGATTGGCATTTTTAATGCCCCCTACATGGGAAGTATGAAAATAATTATTTACTAAAGATGTGTCCCACTGACAACATCCTATTTGTTCAAGATATTGTCAAGAAAATTAGTTGTCTAGTTTTTAGAATGTTCATTATAGTGTCATGGATTCTTCACTATTTCAGTTCTTTAGATCATTTTTTTTGAGAGACTTGGTGAAGCCATGGACTCTATCATGGGTTTTCTCATTGCCAGATTTTTTTAAATAGTGGTCTTGGTTTATTACTTGAAATTCATTACTGTGTTTGGTGACTGATGCTTTTGGTGATGGCATATTCTTGCCTCTTGGGAGTGGTTCTTTAGTGGTGCTCCCCTGTGGCACTTTAGGACTACTCTAAATGTGAATTTTATATGATTCAATTATTTGATCTTCTCTTTTATAATTGAATTTTTGATTTTTTAACTTTTTCAATTTTTGACATTCTCGCTTTATATCTGTATCCAATTTTTCAACATGAATTTTCTTTTGTTTTTCTTGATTTTTTCCGCTAAACAAATCCTTTTATTACATGAGATAAGAATCCCTTTTCCATTATTATTTTCTATCAAAAATAATAATGAATGATAGATTTATATGTCACACAA
>JARHVA010002907.1:1890000-1900000 GCA_037957365.1 Torreya grandis
TCATAAGGATAATAAAACACATAAAAGAGGAACATGAACATGTAAATAAAAAACAAGTTAAATATATTGCATTATTTCTATAATGAATTCATGAACATCCTAAAGACCTCTAGAAGGTCATTAATACCATATGAAATATTTGTTGGAATTTTTAGGAAGGCATTAAATAGGACATCAAAACTATTATGGTAACATGTGAAACATATTAACATAAGAAAAGGGAAATTGTCAATAACCCAAGCATGATGCAACCCTTTGTTGTCCCTATCTAGGTATGTTCATATATTTCCATAGACTTTGTTGAGGGACTACCCATATTAGGAAGGAAATAAATGATTCTCATGGTGGTGGATTTTTTCTCTAAGTATTCCCATTTTTGTGCCATTAGACATCTTTATACTACTTCCATTATTTCTCACACCTTTCTTGATCAGATATGTTACCTCCTTGGGCTACCAAGTTTAATTATGTGTAAGCGTGACTCCACTTATACTACTCACTTCTAGAATGAACCTTTCCACCACTATAGCACTCAACTTAAAATGATTTTTTTTTCTAACATCCATAAATAAATGGTCAAATAAAAATTATCAATAATTTCTTCAAGACCTATTTACGTTGTTTTTCCTTCGATCAACAAACTCATTGATTCAAATGGCTACCACTTTTTGAGTGGTGATACAACTCTAAAAGCCACACTACGATAAATATTAACCCATATTATGTCATTTATGGTCAACCATTGCATTATATATAAAAATACCTTCCATGCAAATCCTAAGGTACAAGTAGTTAATGGAATACACTTCACATATAAATTTATATTTTAAATTCTCAAATATAACCTCCATATTTCACAAAACTACATGAATTAACAAGTTAATCCACACCATTCATAAAGAGACTTCAATGTTGGTGACATGTTTTTTATCTAGATCAAACCTTATAATCATTTCTTGTTGAAGTTGAAGGGTCATTAGAGACTCACACCAAATATTTATATTACTTTTAAATTACATTCCATGATTGGTCATGTAGCGTACAAGTTGGTGTTCCCTCCTCCTCAAAGATCCATGTAGTTTTACTTGTATCATGTTTTAAGAAGGTTACTTGTCAACATGTTTAGGATTAAATGACACTCTTGAATCTTGACATTAAAGGCACTATCCTTTTATAACCTGTGTCTATTATCAACATTTTCTCTTGGTAACTCAATAAACATATTGTCATCTAAATAGTGCTAGAGTCCATAACGTCAGGGAGGCACAAAGTATGGATTGAAGGAGAATTACCATAGTGTGGAGATATTTTATTTAGAGGATTTGAACTAAAATAAACATATGAATTAAATGGTTGTATGGAAGCATTTGGATTTAAAGTGTAGCCTTAGAATTGGTAAATAATTACATAATAATTTAATAGAAAACTTATGCTATGTTCATTTATGTACTATATTATTTTATTAGAATAAAATAAGAATTATTTTACATTATGATGACAACCACGGAATTTCCATAAAATATATTCTTCTGTGAGGTGGTTCCTCTTGAGGGCAAGGAAACGATGGTGGTGAAGAGACACTATGTTGTTGGTAGCATTCATGCATGAAATTAGTGATCAAAATTGATCCCATCACATCCCATCTAAAGTATTCATGCTCGTTAGAGATGTGTCACCCAAAATTTTCCCATAAAAAAGTTTTGGATATTATATATTAGTTGATAATAAATAAGTGCAATTTTATATTTAAAATTACTAAAAAAGTGTTATAAAAAAACTACCCATCATAAAATATAAAAATATACATATCGAATGTTGTAAAATACCTCACATATTAATATTTGATACCTAAATCCAAATGAGTGACATTTTAAAGTGTGAAAATGTAGTTGAATTATATGTAATAGGGTAAACAGTTTTTCTATAGTGTAACTTCAGATCTCATCATTAATGGATGGATTTACTCTAATATCCAACACAAAAAACTCATATCACATATGTGCCTTGTGCTATGAAGTATATTCTACAAAATCATAATAATTTTCTCATGAATCATAGTGCATACCAATCAAAGTGATATTTCAAAAAAAAGAGAGGAGAAACATGATTCTTTTATAAAAATACTTAATCATATGTTTTTTCCCTAAATTTTTGCACTACTAAAACATTTTTCAAATATTTGTAAATGGAGAGAACTCTCTGCATGTTAATTAAGCATATCCTTTAGATAACTTATTTTAAAATGAACATGGGAATTTGATTTTCCATTTTGATAATGTCTATTGGGATAGTTAGAAAATAGAGGACCCTTTATTTTGGGGTCAAACACTTTTTCAGTAATGTAGATGGTTTCACAAACATTAGTAGAGTTAAGATCAGAGTTGATAATGCCTATAAAAAATATGACATCCCTTTGAACCTACACGTGAGTAAAATAATATTATTATATCATTTTTGTAGCTCTATTTAGTTGAATTTATAGGATTGATTCTCCATAAAATATTTTTTAAGATTTACACAAAATGGTGCATAAGCAACATAGATGCCTCAATAAGATAACAAATTTGAAAATCTTTTTCCTCTCATGTGAATCTCTGTTTTATTATTTAGAATATCTAATTTTGAAGTCTCTTTTGGGCTTCCTACTTTCCCTTGTAATTTTGATAAATTACTAAATTATAATCTTGTTGGGGGATTCTTAGTCTTCCCTGTAATTTTAAAAACTTTATTTGTTAGACTATCTAAAATTATAGTTTTGTTTCAGACTACTCTACAGTTGAGAAAGACTATTAAAATTGAAATTTATTAAGATAAACATTAGTTTTTTTGAGGTATTCGTGGTATTTTGTTTAATTTTAAAAGCTTTACTCATTAGACTATCTAATTTTGTATTTCTTTTATTTTAAATTACTCCATCATCAAAAAAGACTACTAAAATTGAAATGTATTAAGATTCAAAAAATGATATTTTATTTAACGTGCATTGTTAGGATTAAAATATAAAAATATTATTTTATTTAACATACATTTATTGACATGTGTACTAATTTTGTTTTTGTCAAACGAAGTGCAACTATTTTTGTAGCCCTTCATCATGGAAGGGTTAGAAGAATAAACACCCTTCAACTTCAAATTAAGACTAGACATTCAAATTTGATCACTACATGGAATATTCACACACTCTCCTCCAAAAAAATAAATTTAGGGTAGTTCCCTTACAAGATTTAGAAATATAATTTTTAAACAAATGATCCTGATGAAGTCCACATAAAGTATAGTCAAAATGAGAGAGACTAAATCTAAACCCAAGTCCCAAAAAACCAAGAAGAATTGTTTATCCTATTCTTTATATTTTTTTAATTAAAAATTGTAAATAATGATCCATGAAACCACTTGAAATCCATTTATCACTAAGAAAGAGAAAGGACATAAAAACTAAAAATATAATGGATAAATAAGTCATCTCGCTAGTAAAATCTCTCTTTGACTCTAATGTGATCCTCGATAAAAACATACTACATTAGAATGTAAAGGTAAGACCAATAAAATATATAATAGACCCTCATAAGTCTCAAATAAATAAAATTTAAAAAATAATAAATAAGGCAAAGAGGGGGAGGGGGGTGGAGTTCCCTTTCGAGGTAATATGAAGTTATTTTCCTAGAAAAGTGTAGGGTTGGGATCATTTAAATAAATGGATGTTTTTTAAGAGGATAAGTTAAACCAATTACTAAGAAATTATTTTTATATATAATACTAATCTCCTATATGAAAATTTTGATGCCAAATGTAAATTTAAATCCAAAATAACTGATTTCAAATATATAAGTTTCATATACAACTTTGGCAGTTATTTTTTATCTTTGTAAGAGTACAGTCTATGTAGTTATCATAGAGGAACAATTTATTTTGATGAATATGAATTCCAAGGGGTTAAATAAATGTGCAATACTATTATAACTAATTTCTTCACTTTTAGCAACCCTATCCTTAAGATAACAATTCGGTTATTTATTTATTTTTTAAGATCAAAACACTTAGATAATTTCGCAACTAAAGAGGGGGTAAAAATTTATTAAACTCCAAAAAACCAAACTACATTCTCAAATCCTGCTCAAGCAGTTGAGTCAGGGTCAGAATCAACTCAACAGGAAGCCTGCACTGTTCATAAATTACCCAATTTGGCCCGTGATCCGTGGCCCATTTTGCCAAACGGTCGGCCACAGCATTCCATTCCCGAGGAATGTGTCTAAAGGAAATTAATTCAAAAAATGGGATTAACTGTCTAATCTGTTTGATAATCACCCCAAGTTTCCAATCCATGCAAATAGAGTTTGAGTTGTTTAGCAGGTTAACCACCACCTGCGAGTCTGATTCACAAACAATGCTGTAAATCCCCTGTTTACTGCAAATTCTCAAAGCCTCCAGGACAGCCATCGCCTCCATACAATTGTTAGTGTGGCGTCCCTTATACTCCATGAGTAGAAAACAAACCTTACCTGAAGAATTTCTGGCAATGACTCCAATCCCAGCATCCCCAGGATTCCCACGCGCAGACCCATCCACATTGACTTTGACAATATCTTCCACCGGCGACAGCCAGCTCCCAGCACGGCTGATCGGGCGCATTCCATGTTTGCTGGAGGTCGAAGGGTGAACCAAGCTGAAGGGGCGCGCAACCACTAGCACGCCAAGGGATAGGCAGCCCAAAACAGAGGCGTCAGGCTCCTCCAAGTCATCGCACCATTCCCCTTTGGCGTAGAGTGTCTCCTGAAGCGCCACAAGAATTCTCAGCCACAGCTTGTTAATACACAGGCTGCGCTCCTGGAAGAGTCTTCTGTTCCTTTCAAGCCAGAGGTGCCACAAAATAAAGGAAGGACCCACAGTCTAGGCTTTCTTCAAAAAGGATGCCTTGCTGGGGGGACTGTCCATGCGCTGCCAGAACTCAATCAGGGATCTAGCGTGCCAACATGGGCGACCCTAAGCATCCCACCACAAATGCCAAAGCTCTTTGGCATAAGTGCATTGAAAAAATAAATGTTCTCCATTCTCTCCACTATCCTGACACAACAAGCAAATTGACGGTCCTTGGAAACCACGCTTAATGAGATTATCCCAAGTGAGACACCTCCTATAGGTGAGAGTCCACAAGAAAAAATTGCATTTAGGCCAAGCTGCAGGATTCCAAATTTTCCTACTCCATAAAAAATCCTCAGCTCCAAGTTGTTCCTTAATCAGCGTCTGATAACCGGAAGAAACAGTATAAATACCACTGGAATCGCCCCCCCAAGCCAAGGTGTCCTCTTCACGCAGCGAGCTATAGTCTCTATGTGCCAGAATCTGGAGAAGTTCCTATCTGTCCTCAATAGTCCCCCCTTGCGGCCAGGATCTCTCCTGCTTCCAAATGTACCTACTGGCATATCCCATCTGAATCTCCTCTTTATAATGTTCTATAGTATCCCAGCTAGCAATACGAAAAGCCTCCCACAGGTCCTGCAGATGGGGGTGCGAGTGAGCAATCGGTGGGAGGCCATTCCAAGAATCATCCCAAAACAATGCCTTCGTGCCACTATTGCATATCCAAAAAAGTTTAGCTTGCACCAGAGGGGCTCCCAATTTGAGTGTGCTCCATACCAAAGAACCTCTTCCCTCAATGGGGTACCTAGGGATCTCAGTCGGGCACACCCCAGGTAAATATTTCAACCAAAGAATATGAGCCCATAGCTGGGATTGGTTAGTACACCACCTCCAGTACAACTTAGCCGCAAGGGCTTGGCTAGACAGGGTGGCCGACCTTAGTCCAAGACCACCTTCTCTTTTGGGCCTGCACACCTTGCTCCACTTGACCAAGCTCCATTTAGAGTTTCTGAGGTTGCCACTCCACAAAAATTGCCTGGAGAGCGCATCATACTCATGGAGGAAGTACTTCAGCGCCACCTGGACCATGCTACGATATATGAGAAGAGCTTGGATGACCGACTGAAGCAAAGTCACCCGACCCGCCATCGTGAGCCACCTATGAGTCCAATGATTCACCTTCTACCTTAACTTGTCCAAAATGTTTTGCCAGAATAGCCGAGGTTGGCTGCCCACCATGATGGGAACCCCCAGATAAATCACCGGAAGAGGTTGTGGTTGGAATCTCAATATAGTAGAAATGCTGCGTTGTATAGACTCAGGCGTATTGAAGAAATAGATGGATGATTTTCCTTCATTCATCTGCTGTCCCGAAGCCAATAAATAAGTGTCTAAAGCGCTCCGAAACGTCTGCACCTCCCTGATACGAGCAAGCCCAGCAATGATGGTGTCATCCATGAACTGGAGGTGGGTCAGCTTAGCCCCACCATTACCCCACTTCCATCCCTGAATCCAACCCTACATAGCTTGAGATTTTATGAGTCTCCCAAGGCCCTCAGCCAAAAGAATAAATAGGTAAGGTGATAGCGGATCTCCTTGCCAAAGCCCATGAGAAGCCTCGAACAATCTGGAAGGAGTCCCATTAATAAGAACAGAATACGAAGGCGTGGTCACACAGCTGCACACCCAGCTAACCCAAGCCTGGCTAAAACCAAAAGCCAGGAGGATCTTTTGCATGAAACCCCAGTCAACCCTGTCATATGCTTTAGCCAAGTCCAGCTTAAAAAACATCGCTCTCTGTTGGGAAATGCTCATAGAATGGATAGCCTCTGAAGCAATCACCACACCATCCAGAATCTGCCTTCCCGCAACAAAGCCCCCTTGTTCCTCCAAACTAACCGTTGGGAGGTAAGCTTTCAGCCTTTCTGCTATGAGTTTGGTAATAATCTTGTACACCGTGTTACAAAGAGCTATAGGCCGAAAATGATCCATCTGGCTAATTTGTTCTTTCTTTGGGATCAAGACCAAAAAGGTAGCATTAATTGCTCTGAGCATCTCCTTGTTGCGGTATGACTCTTGCACCATCTCCACTAAGTCATGGCATATAATCTCCCAAAACTCCTAAAAAAATTCAGTTGGAAATCTGTCTGGACCTGGCGCCTTCCCTCTATTCATAGTGAAAACCACTTTTTCCACTTCTGCCTTCTCAATAGGTTTCAAGAGAGCTGAATTCATATCAGCTGTAATAATATGCGAAATGCAGGACAACACTTTTTCCCTCTCCAAATCTGCTATAGGAACTTCTTTAGAAAAAAGTTTCGTGTAAAAGCGAACAGCCTCCTCCATTATGGTAGTAGCAGAAGAGGTATTAACGCCCTCCTTGGTTACAAGAGCTGCTATATAGTTCTTGTTGCGCCTTGCCTGTACCGATTTATGAAAGAAGGCCGTGTTCCTATCCCCTTCTTGCAGCCATTTGATCCGGGCTTTCTGCTTCCAAAAGATTTCTTCTCGCATTTCCCATTCATTAAGTTCCTTTAATGCAACAAATTCAACCTTATGCAGCTCTTCAGTCGACCCCGTGTTCAAAATCTTCCTAGTAATATTGTCCAGCCTGTCTTGGGCAGCCTTCTTCATAGTATTCATATTACCAAAATTGGTTCTGTTCCACACCTGTAACTTCCTTTTGACATATTGCAGTTTCTTAACAAAGGAGTACATAGCAGTCCCATATTCTAGATTCCCCTGCCGCCACCATTGGGCCATAAGGGTATGCAAAGATAAATCCCTGAGCCACATTAACTAAAATTTAAAGGGAGGTCTCCTAGGGTGCCTGATGAAGTTAGTTGTGAGTTTGATAGGCCAATGGTCAGATCCCCGCCAATCCAAGATTTCAGAAGCAATAGAGAAAGCACTAGACAGCCAGAAGGATGAAACTAAAAATCTATCCAAACACTCAGAAATTGCATCCTTACCAGGCCTTCTATTGCTCCAAGTAAATCTCCCATTTGTGGGTTTCACATCTGATAGGCACAGCCGCTCCATATTGAGTTTGAGAAGCTCCAAAGATGAGTCAAGCCGATTTAGCCCCCCCTCTTCTCCTCCAAATTTAGCACAGCATTAAAATCTCCACACATTATCCAAGGGAGATAAGGGAAGTAGCTACGAATGTGGCATAAGTGTTCCCACATCTTCAACTGGCCTTGAGTATCTCCAGGTGCATAAATATTAGTGATCAAAATCATTTCTCCGGTTTCCGGCGAAGAGGCAATCATGGATAACGTCGATGTAGTCGCCATCCATTGGGTCGGTGTAAGCTTTACCGGATCCCAGCACATTGCTAACCCACCTGCACTACCACGCGCTCCCACACATTGACATTGGCCACCCTTCCAAATTTTGGATGCCTTTCCTAACATAGTATCAACTGACATCTTCGTCTCCTGGATACATAAAATATCCAGAGAGTGAGCAAAGATTAAATTCTGCATAGTTTTTTGTCTAGAGACACTATGCAGCCCCCTCACATTCCAAGACAACATGATCATTGAGTAGAATGGGTGAAGTGTTCGACCAAGGTTTTAACCTCTCCCGACTCAACCAATAAATCCCTTGCACGCTTAAGCTTCTCCTGATCCTTTTTAAAAGGTTTTTGCATTAGTCCCAGGGCCTCTCCCACTCCTTTATCTTTCCGAGGAGTCTCCCTCCCTTTCACCTCATCAGCCCAGTTGCACTCCTTGGTTTGCTGTTCCAAAATGTCCTCCATGCTTTCAGCGTCCAACCCCTGTTCACTTCCTTGTCCCTGCTGAATCACTATGTCCTGGGGTAGATTTATAGGTGTGTTGTTTGCAACTCTTCCTAAGGGTTCTCCCACCTCCTCAGGGATGGCACCATCCTCTATTGCCATACCATCTAGAACTTTAAACCTGTTAAAACTCGAGCTCGCAGATCTATCCTGGTTTCTCCCCCTCAGGCCGCGCCCTCTCCCACACCTACAGACTTGGGAGAAGCCTTCCCTGTCAAGGCTTGGAGCTCCCCCCTTATCTAAGGACACCTCTGCCCCTTTTGGGGCATCTTTTCCTGTCACTACAGTCCCAGGTAATGCTGAGTAGGTATCTCTCTGAGGTGGCATTTCAGCAGCATTTCCTTTCTGAGAAACCCCCTCACTGAATCTCCCCACTTGAGGGCATTGTCTATGTAGGTGGCCATAAACATGGCATACTCTGCACCGGAAAGGAATGGCTTCATAATCGACTTGCTGTATCCAGGATGATTCCCCTAAGCTAATCTCAATTGATTCTGGCAAAGGATTGTTTAAGTTGATTTCCACACAGATTCGGGCAAAGGAGATGAGTTTTTTGTCCAGAGACTAATGAGAAACCGCGATTGGCATTCCCAGCAATGCTGCAATTTGACGCAGGATATCTTCCCGCCAAAACTCTAGAGGCAATTGTGGGAGATGAACCCATATAGGAACACTGGCAGGCAAATCCTCTGCCGAATTGAAACCAGCATGCCAGGGTTTAATGAATAGCCCTATGTGGCCATAAAAATATGGTCCCCCTTCAAAAATGCGATTTCTATCAGAAATGGAAGAGAAATTTACCAGAAAATAACTGTTGGCAGCCAGCATTATATCAATGTCTCCCTCCACATACCAGGTGCGCCTCATCCAGGCTTCCAAGGATGACTGTGAGATCCTGAGACCCAAAAACTTGCAAATCAAAGCATGGCCTGTCAAGTATTCCAAATCCTCTCTGACCACCACTTGAGGAACCACCAGGATCGGCCTGTCATTACTTCGCGGGAAACATCCATTTGCTTTAGTTAATTTAGGTCTTTCTCCATGGTAAAAGGGGTCTCCATCAAGGGCAGGCAAAGCCGGACCCCCACTCGCCTCCCCTATTCCACCGACAGCTCCCTCATCCACGTCCTCTCCAGTGCCCACGCCCTGGTCGGGCTTTGTCTTGCCATTATTTGCAGACATCTCCCAAAATTCCAACCCAATAAAAAACATGCAAAACACTTAGATAATTTCATCATTATAGGGGATTTTAATTATATTCTCAAAAATAGTGTCAAAAAGGGATGGGAGTAAAAAAATTAATTTCATAGACTTTATATGAAATAATAACCAATGGAATGT
>JARHVA010002907.1:1905000-1912500 GCA_037957365.1 Torreya grandis
TTATTATTACTAAACCAAATTCTAATACCCCTTTATTATCTAGTCACTATAGAGTGTGCATAATTATGGTTTTTGCATTTGTAGGTCTTTCATAGAAATAATCTCACATGCCCAAATCAATAAATTAGGAACAAAACCAACTAGGATGTGGCCATAATCAATATAAAAGTCCATAGTCCACCCCTATCCACCTCCTACAGACTTGTCACAGTAGACTAAAAATTATTATTTTGTAACATAACTATGTTTCATTTAATTTCATATGTTTTGAATTTAAAGTCAACCTACAAAGTTTGAACCATTTTTTTTATGGAATTTTACACATCCTTAAGCCTTTATACTATTGATAACAATTTTTTTTTGAAATTATTTTGTGTACTATACTTTTGTCCGAAAAACTTAATTGTTTTTCATTGATCTATACATGTGACTACAATAGAATATATACATTTTAGATTGCCCAAAATATGGTAACTATCTCACAGGAAAGGTAGAGAGGAGAAGTCCAAAAAATACTATGGCATTATCTATAGAGGACTCTAAAATCAAAGAAAAATAATGTAATATAGATTAGTAAAAATCTATGATACATTGTCATTCCCCCTCCCCTTTTACATTATTTTTACACATGTACCCCCTGAATAGATCATATTTTAATTTTCCAAGGGATTTCGTAGGTATATTTACTATATGTGCATCTATCGAGGAGTACTAGAGTTGGATGTGGTGGTTTAAAACTTGATCTAAAATGCAGTGACATTCGACCTCTATATGTTTCATTATTTCATGATAAATAGGATTCTTCACATGTTTTTACATACCTTGATCATCACAATGAATGATACTTAGCTCCTTTTTCATATATCCCATATCTGCTATTATATGACATAACCATATCACTTCACACATAGCTCCATGTGTGGCATGATATTTTGCCTTAGTGGATGATAGAGAAATAATATTTTTCTTATTATTGATGTAGAAGATTGGTCTAGATCCAAGATGGAATATGTATCCAAACACTAAATTTTAGTTATTAACAGATCTAGTGTTAAAGGATATTTTGAGGTCATTCTTTAGAATATCAGCTTGATCTTCTAAGCTTCTAGTGATTAGAATATCATCCACATATAGAACAAGAATGACAATATATGTTCCTAACTTATTTATGTACAATTTAGAATTTGAGGGGATATGAGTAAAACCATGCTATAAAAGGTGATCATCTATTTTGGTGTACCGCACCCTAGGTGCTTGTTTTAATCCATAAAGTGATTTGATGAGATGACATACCTTTTAAGGATGTTTTTCATCAAAAAATACTTTTGGTTGGATCATGTATACTTATTATTTTAGATCACCATTAATAAAATCACTTTTTATGTCCATTTACTAAAGTCATCATCCATTCTATGTTGCCAGTGTGGCAATAACTCTAATGGTTTTAATCTTTGTAGAAGGTGCAAAAGTCTCTTCATAGTTAATGCCATTTTTTTTATCACATCCATTTAATTCATGTCACACTTTATGTTTTTTGATGGATCCATCTGAATTTTATTTTGTTTTTAAAACCCATTTTCAGCCTATGGGTTTCATTCTTATAGGTAGATCAACTAGTTCCCATGTTTGATTCTTCATGAGTGAGTCATACTTAGAATCCATTACTTTCTTCCATTATGGTTGGTGTAAAGCTTAATGAACATTATCAGGTTTCGATTTATCAACAATTGTACTCATGAGTGTAAAATTTACCTCATGTCTTATTTGACTTCTCATTCTAACTTCTAATGAATGGGGGTCTCTGCTATTATCTAGTACCCACTTCGGATGATAAATTTGTTGTTGTGAAGAACTAATTTACTGAGGTGAATAACTACCTAATGGATGTTCTAAATCTCCAAAATCAACATAAAGTTCTCCTTGTAGCTATTCTTCTTGGTGAGAAGTCTCCTTATCATTTGACTTAGGAAGTAATCAGTGAGAGGTAGTTGATATTGATTTATCATTATTCATCTCAAAAGATGATTCATCAAGAACCACATTTCTATTTTCATATATTTTTCTTGACTCAATATCCTTGAGATGATATGCCTTTGAGGCTATGCTATAGCTGAATAGGATGCATAAGAGTGTTTTGCACTCAAGTTTCTTTCTCTTTTGAGCTGATACATGCATCTTTGTTGTGACACCAAATACTTATAAATGAGAAATTAATGGATTTTTACCACTCCATACCCCTTAAATAATTTTATCCTTAAATTTTTTTTTGTGCTCTATTGAGAAGATACATAACATTCTAGACTACTTCTACCCAATATCATTTCTCTAGCTTGGTTGTTGATACCATGCAATGACCCATTTACATCACAGTGTGATTACATCATTCAACAATGCCATTATACTAGGGTGCGTAGGGAGCATCCAAATTCTATTCAATTCCTTGATGGTTTAAAAAATCCAAGAATTTCTCTGACATGAATTTCCCCTTGATCTGAGTGGAGGTGAATTAGAGGTTTCCTGGTCTCCTTCACAACCTATTAATAGAAGAGTTGGGAATGATGGAGGGCCTCACTCTCCTTTTTAAAGAAGAATACCCACATATTTTGGGAGTAGTCATCCAAAAGTATTTAGAATTACTTGTATCACAAGAATGAAGTAGGTAATGGCCCATTTAGATCGATAGTGCCTGGGGGTAATGGATTCTATGATTGACATAGATAAAACTACTATAGAAGATGAAACTACATTTAAAGTAAAAAAATTATCTTTTAGAAAATCTTTCGAAAGAACTTTACCTTTTTATGAAATTAGGCATGTTTTTATGCCATTTTGATAAGAAACTCCACCTAAACTTGATGATTCAATAGCTGACTAATTGATAAGAGATTGGATGTAAAAATAGGAATATTTAGTACCCTTCTAAGGGTACATTTTCATTTTTTGAAGTGAATGGTAACTTGACCTATTCTTGTTGTGACATACTCCTTATCAATAATGATCCTAACCCAATCTACATTGGGTTAGTCTATCGGTGAATCAAATAGTTTTTTGTCACTTGTCATGTGTTTAGTGGAACTTGAGTCAATCAAGTAGATATTCTTCATCAGTTTTGAAGATTGGGAGACTAGTACTACATTCTTGTCTTCATCAGATGTCATATCATTTGATTCATCATCCTATTCGGTAGTGATATGTCCCTTCTAATTCCACTGGTGGGGATGTCTTTTCGACTTCTAACTATCATCATACCCTAATATGATTGACTTAATGGTAGATACTTTGTTTCAATTATTGTACCAACAATTTCCTCTATCATGAGTGTTGTTGCAACAAATGTGACACCACCTCTTTGAACTTTGAGAATGATGATGAGATAATTTTTGTTCTTGTTATTATTTCTACATTATCTTATTTAGAGGTCTCTTGCATGATTTCTAACCTCATTGTTTCTTTATTTTAAAATATTTTTCTTGAGATTCATCCTGTGCTAAATTGATATCTTCCTTAAACTATAATAGATTCACAAGATCTTCAAATGACACTTTCTATTTAGAAATATTTAGTATCATGATAAACACTCTAAATTGAGAAGGGAGTTCTTTCAAGGTTATTAGGACCAATGTCTAGTCATCTACCATTTCATCAAGAGCTAAAAACTCTATTCATAGCTTAATTACTCAACATAATAATTCACTACCTCTTTCATCAAACTCCATAGTGAGTGTACTAAGTTTTAACTATAGATGGAGGATCTTTGATTGATTTTTCACTTCATATATAGCTGCTTATTTGTCCCATGCTATTTTTGAATTGTCAATGTCTTTGATATATAGTTGCACATGGTTAATGATGCTTGGCATAATAAAAATTAGGGCCTTAGAATTTGACTATTTATACTTTGTGAGTGCATCAAAATAAATGAGAACTCATGTAGTCCTTATCATGATGCCCCATAGTACTTTGAATTGAAGGATCATACGTCTTTTTATTTTCCATGCAACATAATTTGGCCCTTTAATTAGTTGGGCATCTGATAAAAGTATTTTTCGAATTGACATCTATAACAAATTATTTTATTTTATTACCTTATAATAAAATTATAAGTCTTAGTAGCAAGAAAAATGGGCTTAGAGATGAGCATGATAGTTGCATGCTAAAAGGTGAGGACTCGAGCAGGCTCAACTTTGTTCAAAATGTGCTCCACCATAGTCTTCTTCTACTACACACATTCAACTACACCAGAAAGTAATTGTTTATTACTTGTCTTTGTGTCTATTACTCTTTTCTACACCACCTTGATGAAGACAAATTATTACTTTACTATATTCAAGTTCACTTTTGCTACATCGCAACATCTTTTTACTACAGTGATTTCCACACTGTATTTCAACATGACTGGTTGAACACGACTCAGATCTCCATTAATGTATTGAGGCAAATTTATTATAAATCACCCTTTTTAATACTAAGAAATTATCTATATATGACTCTAGAATCAAGTAAAAATAATTTAATATATATTAATAAAAAAAATATGCTACACTATAAATTTTAATATCAAATCAATACCTATCATCATTTTTTTTTCATTAGTTTAATTCCACTAATTCAAGACAACATAAATTAAAATGGTTAAATACTCTGGTGAACCCAATATTTATATATAATTTATTACTATTTTTAGAGAATACCTATACATTATTTAAACTGAAAGAAAATAAACTTTGAACTTTGGTAAACTTTGACATAAAATGATTCAATTTCTTTGACCTTGCATTAAACTTCTTTCAATTGATTTTGCTTGTCTTAGAACCTATATTTCATTAGTTTTTAAATTAATTATTTTATATCATGAACGGATATATGGTATATATTTATAGAAACCATGGCATCTAGGGTTTACCCTAAGACTCATATACATTGAAAAATATTAAACACTAAGCTTCGTTTCCACATACCTCATGATATTTCATAAATACCTAGGATCCCTTGTTTATACTAAAAGGAAGCCTACATTATTTTTTTAATTTTTGGTGAACTTAAGAGAATCATGTCACCTACAAAATTTACTCTCATTGTAATCATGAAATCAAGGTTAGTAGGTAACATACATGTCTCTACCTATATAGATAGTGTCCTGAAATATGTGGCCAATAGTAATAAATGAATGAGAAAGTATATATAAGACCATACATATCACTCCAAAAATTTCCTAAATCACCCTCACACCTAATTTTTTATTTTATTTTATTCATAATCATTATAATTTATTGATTCAGGTTATATTATATCCATAGTCACTATCATTTCTTAAATTATATTGTTACATAATTTGATTCACATTTGCATTGTATTTATAATGGGTTGAATGAATGAAAGTCTATCTGAAATTTTACATAGGATTATGCATTTTATTGTAAAATATTCTCTTACTTTCCAATATTTTATTCATATAATTTATACATTCTTATAGTTCAATAAAGTTCCAAAACTTACATTTATAGCAAACTCCAATACATGGTACTTCACATTGTTATAACATTTAACAAGAATTATGAAATATTTTAGATAAAATCAAATTGTTAATAGTAGTTTTTATAGTATTCAATCCTAGTTACTTTATATTATAAATGAATGCCAAAGATCATATAAATAACCTCTTGTATTCTTCTCTCCTCACCCTCAACCTGTTTCTATTTGTCAACCTATTCCCATTTTTCATCCAAGGCTTAATTCTATATTTTCATACTCATTTTATCCAAATTAGATGTGGAAGGACAACTATACCTATCAAATATACTCATCCTAATAATAATGTTCTTCCTCCACCTGCTTTAATCCAAGTTTTTCAAACTAAATGATATGATATCATTAACTAATTGTGAAATACACCTGCTAAAAAATCTATTTGATAGCTATTAAAAAAGGGAGCAACCTTAAAACATATATGATATGAAAATTTTTGGGATATAAATCTTCCTAGAGATACACAACCAAATGCATTTAATTATATTATGAATACTTTCAAGGATATTGATCATGTTTTTACTTTTTATAAAGAATATGTACCTCTTAATAATATCACAAATCAAAATATTTCATTATTTATTCAAAGTCAAACACATGGGTATTTAGTTAAATGTTCCTTGGTTGAAAATGGTTATGAAAAAAAATTTAAGTTATGAATTCATAAATAAATTTGGCTTCAGTAAAGACAATATTCAAAATTATAAAAAACTAACATAATTATTCAATATCATTCCTTGAAAAATATCTAACACTATTACTTGATGGATTTATTATTTGTCCTATAATCAATCTCTAATAATTTTTAGGTTGTCTTTGAGTAGTGAAAATATAATTTACTCCTAGGTCAGCTTTGGATGTATTATATTGAAGATATACTTTATACATTTCATATCTGAATTAAATTTTTATATGATATTCATTAATATACAATTTTATTTGAGGATGCAGCTTTTTTCTATTGTAAAAAGACAAAGTCATAATATAATAAAATGTATATAATGCCACATCAACAACCAATTATAATGGAAAGAATGAATACTTAATAAGTGGGTGTACTAAGAAATATAAATAATACCTTACCAAGTCTCAAAATTCCAAATCACATAAAACGGTCTATGATGGAAGCTCTACCACAAGTACAATATCCTACACATAACAAAAGGCATATCAAGGAAGATATGTCATAAGTAATAATTAATCAATAAATGGAAAATCCTATTAAGTAAACTATTCCATAATTGATAGTTCCCACATAAATAAAAGAATCTATCTAAGAAAAGGAACAACATGAACCAATTAGAGTAGAGCCTATTAAGGAATTGCCATTATTGATTAGTTAATAAATTACTTGCATAATATAAGATTAATATAAAAATGATGATGATAATACACAAGAAATTATAGATGAGTGACTAGGAAATCTAAATTTAAATCCCATTGATGAAGATGATCACCTATCTTATTCTTTATTTACATTTGTTGGAATGTGTCAAAATGAATATATCTATTCCTAACATTAGTCCTAAAAATATGGTTCTAAAGGAAATACAAAATCATTATTCACCTCATTTTTAGCCTCTCATTATCAAACCACTTGTATATGGTTAACAATGTACTAATGTTACACTCACTCACTTACGTGAAGCTAATATATGCATTTTATCTCTTATTCACTCTCCTTAATATATGTATATCATCCTAACCAAGTTATATCATCAAAGAGTTTCATTGGGTCTATCCCTTTGCCATCACTCTTGGTCCTAAATCATCCATAAAATTATTTCCATTGATAGTATATTAGAACAACACAATCTGATTATCAGAAGATCATGACATATATCAATGGATGTTAATATGAATATGTAATTATGATTATCTCGCATTCTACATGATGGTGCAATGGTCAAAACTTTAAAGGATGGAATAATAACAACACATGAACATAAATAAGTTTATAATATACCATAGATC
>JARHVA010002907.1:1917500-1940000 GCA_037957365.1 Torreya grandis
TTTATATTGAACAATGCTGAAAGGAAGTTTCCCCGTCTAAGGGGCATGCTATAATTTGTAATGAGATTTTGTCATTTTCAATACAATATTTCTATTCTCTTTCCATTTAATGCATATTGGGGTATTTTTTTTGTTATATTAATTTGTCTACAATAAGGTTCCTAACATAATATTTATGAGGAATATGTTATGTTGCATTTAAAAAAAATTATGTACTGTGTGCATATGAGACTCAAATAAGTGTTGGGTATAGTGCATCCTAAGAAATGTGCTCACTACTCTTTATATTTTTGTGTATTTTTGTTTTAAATTTAAAAATAAAATGTTGCCACAAAAGATAAACATGGAGTGAGTTTATTTTTATTTGAAATGCATACATGTGCACAAAATGAGGTAAAATACACCATGGCATCCTTTGAATTGCACTTTATTTTTTTCTTCCTTGAGTGTCATGTGAAAAGCGTATGAAGATTACCAAATCTTCATAAATACACTTCAGGAGCTAAACCCTCCATCAATTTTATTGGATGACCAAATATTCAATGCTTTAGAATATGAAACTTTATGGTTACCATATAACCTTAGTGGATTTATTGTGCAACCAATGACAAAAACAAATCAACAAAACACATCACTAACACGTAATTTACACCAATGATCGATTAATATATAGAGATACTAAAATTATAAAAATTAACAAACTAAATTTGATATATAACCATTTTTAAGTTGGTAAATGATTAAATTAATTGTCTATTTAATACTTTTTATTGTTTATGTGATCTTATGAATAACCTCAACTTACCTAAACATGGATCTAAACCATTTCTAAGTGCGTGCCATAATACATTGATCATGAATTTGCTATTAGATATAGCTTCAAGAGTAATAATTATATTGTATTTTTTAATATTTTTCCCATAACCTTATTTGAAGACCTCAATACTGGCCTATAAGAAAAATCAGATCGCATCATATTTATTTTTGGCTATATATTATGTAATCACACTCATGGCATCTACATTTACACATATTCATATATTCTTTAGGCCCAAGATCCATGGCATTTAGACTAGTAACGTGAGAGAGGGAAATATGCAATAATTTTGTGTTATGCACAAGCCTACATTTACAACAACTATGGTGTAAATAAACCTACTTTTAATTGACTTTATTTTTGTTAATATACCTACTGCTATGAGCTTGGTGAGCTTTTTATGGTAGGCTAGTTCAATGTCACAACCCATTTTACGAGACTAAATCTGAGTGAAGGTGATGGGTTCTTCCATCTTGCACTGCTCCAACTCCTCTAAATTGAGTAGATACATGATCCACCCTTGTGCCAGATTTTGACATGTTACAATCGAGAGTCTATCATTGCTGGAGTTAATCAGCCCCTGATGGCCCACACTCTTGAAGTTCTCATTATTCATATACTACTCAAAAAGATGATGAACATAAAATTATAACTGTAAGATAGAAAATAAATATAAATTATTATAGGTACTAGTGAATACTCACATGCATATGATCAGCAAGATTTATGAAAAACATTCCTTTGATGAGCTTCATGGTGATTCAGGCTAACTGGAACAACCACAACCATGTTCACTTCATTTGGAAAGGCAAATAACCTCCAATCTAATTGATGAGTTTGAGAAGGATTCTAATCAATAAAAGTTTAAAATTCAAAATTTATTTGAACAGTTAACACCTCTATAACAACGTCCTCAAATTGCCACTATAACTAGAACGTCATGCCACGTCTTCAGATCATGTCAAAATCTAGAAACCATTCCATGTTAGCAGGTTGTTAACAGAGAAGGATGATGGAAAAAGCTTCTTAAATTTTCAACCAAGTTGAATAAATGGTGGACCAGGTTTGCTAACATATTCTATGTTCGTTTATGTATTGTATTATTTTATTGGAATAAAACAAGAAGTATGTTATATTACGATGTAGACCATGGAATTTCCATCAAAACTATTCTTCTTCTCTGAGGTGGTTCCTCAGGGTAGGGAAATGGTGGTGGTGACGAGCCATCAAGTTGCTTCCCACATGCATGCATGGAACTAGTGATCAAAATTGAGCTCGTCACAACCTGTCTAAAGGCTTCAAGCTTGTCATAGAAGTATCACCCAAAATTTGCTGGTCAAAAAATCTTAGATATTATAAATTATTTGACAAGAAATAAGTGTAATTATATATTTAAAATGATTAAATAAGGTTTAAAAATAACCATCATAAAATATTAAAATATAGATATTCAATATGCTACAACACCTCACATATTAACATTTGATACTAGAATCCCATTTCATGAATTCTTAAAGCGTGTAAATTGTAATCAAATTAAATGCAATAGGGAGCAATTTTTTTAATAGTGTAGCTTGAGATTTCATCATTCATGAACAAATTTACTCCAATATAGAACACAACAAACTCATAATCATACATGTGCCTAGTGTTATGAAGTAGATTCTATAAAATCCTAATCAATGGCTCGTGAATTGCAGTGTCTACCAACAAGAGTGATATTTTCAAAAAAGAGAGGAGAGACACTTTGTAAAATTCTATGAAATATTCAAATTATATCTCAAATGTATCTTTATCCTCTTGGTACCATATAGCCTAAATTTGTTGCACAAGAGAGATCAATTATTTGAATTAACTTTACGATTTAGTGCTATCACAAAGTGGTCTATCGTGTTCTATTGAATTCCCAGTGATTTTAACTCTAAAGTAAAGGTGTCTAATCATATTTGCTGCTAATTCTTTCTTGTTCTCTGCAACAACATGTGGATAGTTGAGGATTAAACACGCTAGTTGTAGCCATGATGATCGTTCTGCTACTTTATTGTTAATTTATCTACTAATCCTCTTATTCAGCTATACTATATTTTCATTTTGCTTCACTTTATGGTAAAGAGCCAAATTATTTTCTCTTGAAATAAAAAAATTTCAGATCTTCTCATCTATGAAACAAGAACTCAGTGAAAGTAGGGTTTGTGTTTTGTAAATCTATGCTATGCAATTCTCATCATGGTTTTGATTTCCTTGTTGGACTTTTCTAAGGGTTGGTAATTGTGCACATATATTAGACTTTTTATTTCTATACACTCTTATATGATTATGATGATCTAATTTCACTAATTATCAATTGACGCCTCTTGGGTTTATCCACTTGAGACCTTACAAGGGCTCCTCCTTATATGCAAAATAATGCAATCAAATCATAACTATCTAAGATGAGGGCCATTGATACAACAAATTTTCACTCCCTTCCTTTCTAGTAAAATTCTACAAGTTGGTTGTAACCAATGTAAAACACTGTAAATAAACCATACCATATGACACCTCAATTCTCATATGAATTACATAAATGTCTAGCTTAAGATTACATGAAGGCCATTTTTTGGATTTTTTTCTACAGTCAACATATTAAAACCCCTTGAGTTTGGATCCCTTTTAATGGGTTTCAAGGGGATATTAGAGAAGGGGTGTAATTGTGAGCATTTGAAAGATCCAATGTTACATAATAAACTATTCATAGATGTAAACACATAAATAAGGTCAATAGGATTGAAAATGCTACAAAATTTAATGAAAATTTTGTAAATGTTATTTTTGGCATTGTAATTGTAGTTCTTAGCCCTGCGTAGATTGGATTGCATGTAATTATTCTTTTCTTGCACTTAAAATTTAAATTATTTATATCATTCACCTATTGGTAGTTATTTATTCTTGTTGTTAGTACAAAAAAATAAAAAATAGGTTGCTGGTATTCATATACATTTGTTTAATGTGTTTGTAGTCCTCTTGGTTTAAGCCTTTTGTTTATGGATGATATTGCATTAGGGTTATGAATGGTAGCCTTTGAATACCATGATCTCATCCATCACAAGAAAAAAGTTCTCCAAAGAAACCCCATATAATTTATCACCCCCTAACAAGTGAGCTTTCAATGGTTGTATGCCACTTTTAACCCCCATATACATGGACTCCTCTAACACCAAAGTACTAGTGGTAAAGCAGTTATATGAAAATAGTTTTATTATTTAGTTACATTTATGATATGGGTTGAAAATACTTAGGTAGGATAGTATGGGTTCAATATTGAATTCCTATATCTACGCACAAAGTCTTGATTCTCAATATTTTCCTAGTGATAATGAATATATATCCCTCAAATTCAAATTGGCAAGATAATTGAATTTATGAAACATTTTGTCAAATTTGATGTGATTGAAATTTACCACATTAAATTTCATGAAATTCACTCCTCGTTTCCACAGTGTCATTGCTAATGGAAGATCAATGTTGGTTTTTTTGTTATTACACCAATATAATGCGAACAAGCTTTTATGGATGAAGTCCATGAACACACCATCTTCATCATTTATGGTTATCTATATGTTTGTAGATGTGTTTCCCTCATAAAAGGTAACATGATCCTATCATAAATATAAATAAGCATATGTTTTAACCCAAACTTTTTGCACTAGTAAAATATTTTTGTAGTATTTATAAATGGAGAGAACTCTATGCGTGATGATTAAGCATGTCCTTAAAATTTTACTCTAAAAAGCTATTCCATTTGATAACCTCTTTTAAAATGAACATGGGAATTTGATTTTTCATTTTTAGGATGTCTACTGGGATAGTGAATAAAAGAGCACCTTTTCTTTTGGGGTCAAATAATTTTTCATCAACATGGATGCTTTCACAAGCATTAGTAGACTGAAAATAGAGTTGAAAATGTCCAAAATAAATATGACATCCCCTGCAACCTACATGTGAGTACAACCATAAAATGATATCATGTTTGTAGCCTCTTTTAGTTGAGTTCAAAGGATTGATTATCCATAAAATATTTTTTTAAGATTCGAATAACATGGTGCATAAACAACATAGATGGCTCAATATAATAACAAATTTGAAACTCTTTTTACTCTCATGTGAGTCCTCATTATATTACTTAGAATATATAATCTTGGAGTCTCGTTAGGGATTCTTAGTCTTCCTTGTAATTTTGATAAATCACTAAACTTGGAGTCTTGTTTGGGGTTTCTTAGTATTCCTTATAATTTTAAATTTTTTATTGATTGGACTATCTAAATTTGTAGTTTTGTTTGTTTCAGACTACTCTAACATTGAGAAAGACTATTAAAATGGAATTTTCTTAAGATAAACTTAGAGTCTTGTTGGGGAATTATTGGTCTTCCTTATATTTTTAGAAATATTATTCCTTAGACTATCTAAACTTGTAGTTTTATTTGATTTAGATTACTCCAACATCGAGAAAGACTATTAAAATTCAAATTTGTTAAGATTCCAAAAAAGATATTTTATTTAGTATGTTTTTTAGTGATTAAAATTTTAAAATAATATTTTATTTAACATACTTTTAGTGATGTGTATACTTAATTTAATTTTGTCAATCTATGTGAAACTATTTGTACAACCCTTCATCGTGGAAGGGTTGGAGGAGTAAATACCCTTCAACTTGAAATTAAGACCATACATTTAAATTTAATCATTATATGGAATATTTAAATATTATCCTCCCAATGAAAACTAATTTATGATATTTCCATTTCAAGAGTTGGCATTCTCATTTACAAACTAGTGATCTTGATGAATGCCATTATGGAAAGTACTTCAACACGAGAGACACTAGACCTTAACCCAAGTCCCAAAAATTAAAGAAAATTAATTCATGATATTTTTTTAAATTCCTTGAATTAAAAATAAAAAATCCTAATCCATTAAACCACCTAAAACTAATTCATCATTAAGAAAGAGAAAGGATATAAAAACTGAAAAGATAATGGATAAATAAATTCTCTCGCCAATAAAATCTGACTATAACTCTAATATGATCCTCAATAAAACCATACTATAGTAAATTGTAAAGGTAATAACACTAAAATATAAAATATGACCCTCATAAGTCTCAAATAAATTAAAATTAAAAAATAATAAATAAGGCAAACGGGGGGAGTTCCCTTCCAAGGCAATATAACATTATTTTCCAAGAAAATTGAAGGATTGGGATAATTTACATAAATGGATGTTGTTTAAGAGGATATGTTATGTAAATTATTTAGGTATTATTCTTATAAATATGCTAATATCCTATAGGACACTTTTAAGTCCAAATTTAAACCTAAATATAAAATAACTAATTACAAAGCTATAGGTTTTGCATACAACTTTGCGAAATATTTAATATCTTTGTAAGAGTATAGTCTATGGAGTTATCACAAAAGAACACAAAATTTTGATTAATATAAATTCCAACGGATTAAATAAAATTTTAGTACTATCATAACTATTGCATTTTATTTTATCAACCTTATCATTAAGAGAATAATTTGGATTTTTTTAGATCGAAACCCTCATGATAATTTCATTATTATAGGGGATTTTAATTATATTCTAAAAAATATTGAGGAAAAAGGTGTGGGGTTAAAATTAATAATTTCATAGGCATTATATGAAATAAAAACTTATGTAATGTTTAATAAAATTTAGCCTCTCTTGGAACAATAGAATAACCAATTTTGGTTATATTTTTTTAATGACAGATAAGTTCCTAGCTTCTAATTGTTAGTTGGATAATGGTTATTAGATGTACTCTTATATTACCAAATGTTCTGGGTACTGATAACTATCTTATAACTCTTAAATTATAAAATTATTTCACCCTTTAAAAAAAATCACGTTTGAGTTCATGTGGCTCAAAGATACTAATATCAAAGATAAAGTGAATTACGTTTGAAAAGAGACCTTCCCAAGTAACAACTCTATTTTATTTGACTTATAAGTTGAAAAAAATTGATCTTCATTAAAATTATTTTAACATAAATATTTTTAGTAACATTTTTTAATAAAAATTAAATATAAAAAGGGGCATTGAAAATTTAAAAAAAACTGTCTCTCAATTGAGTCATGACAAAATATCTCTACTTCACGAGAAAAGAGCATTTATATAAACATCAAGAGGTATTTGAAAAATAAGAGGATTTTTCTAAATATAAATTAAGGGTGAATTGCCTAAAGGAGGGAGATTAAAATACAAAAACTATTTCATTATAAGACAATGGTGTATACAAATTCTAATAGAGTTACAAATATTAAGTGAAAATATGAACATCTTATTGAGGACCTCTTAGTTATTTTTGAGGATAATGTCAAATATATTATACAAATATTATTTTAGGATCATAAAAATAATGGTATATTTTAGTATGAGTTTTTAAATTTTCTTCCCTTAATTTATAATTCTAGGAAAATGGCATTTATGGTCCCTTTCCAAAAGAATAAATCCAAATTATGCTCCAGATAATGGATAGGGATAAACTTATAGGACGTACATGTTTTCGAACTTGTATATATATATATATATATATATATATATATATATATATATATATATATATATATATATATATATATATATATATATATATATATATATATATATATATATATATATATATATATATATAATGGGTAAAAAGAGGGTTTTGAAAAGGGCCTCACCCTTATACAATGGACAAAATATACATCAATAAGCTCTCAAAATATAAAACTCCTCCAACAAATAATAAACCCTATCATAGACAAGATGTTCAGTGGTTTGTGACCCTTCTTAACAAGATATTTCTTCTTTTTTCTGATCATAGTACATTAACCTTCTTATCCTAAATATGGATGGAAGGGAATGGAAATTTTAATTGAACTGATGGATTGAGAGCTCACCATTTTAATGTGAGTTGTTGAACTGACTCCTTGAACAACAAATGGATCTGGTTGTTTTATTTCATTTCCATTATTAGTTTCATCAATGACATTCACCAATGTAAACTTATTATCATTTGAATCTCTATTTATTTACTTTTATTTATGTATTTCAAAATATGAGTTTGAGTCTAATTCCTCACTCTCAATATAACTCAAGACTCTAACGCTTAAATATTCCTCTAGAGCATCCTTCCTCTATGATTTCCCATGTTTTCACTTAATAAAATGGCAATTTGTAACTAAGTACCCAATTTTGAAACACCTATGACATTTGAAAAGAATATCTTAATAATTTATGTATTACATCAATTGATGGTACCTAATTTTAAAATCAACTTGAGACAAAATATATTCTGAAATATCCACATTGAAAAATATTTAGGCAAAGGTTGAATACCCTAAGTTCTTTGTTGAAGAATTTGTTAATAGATATTTACCTAAAAAATTTACTATAAGTTTGAATATGCATTAAGACCAAAACTAAAATTTTAAATGAGGTAATATATCCTAAATAGGTCAAATATTAAATGATTCCATAAGCAGATTGAATGATGGGAACCACGGCTTGACAAGTAACAAAATCTCATTCCACTCTCATATTAGATTTAAATTGAAACTCAAATAAGTATCATCTTTCCAATCTAAAACCATAACAAATAACCATTTATTACATGGAAAAAATTTTACATTATATTTTACTTTGAGGTCTCCATCTATCCTAAATCCATTTGTGGAACTTCAACAAGCTAGACCAACATATGTTAAAAGGGCATACAAATCCTTTCAAATTTAAATGACCTTTCACTTTTGAAACTTCTTTGATCTCTTATCCTTCAATATAAATATATGAATTTGACTTTATTGATATAAGGGGATTCATCTAAGTGTGATTAGTCCTAGATCTTGCCTCTAAAAAGGTGGGATTTCTTACTGGATGTTCCTCTTTATCACTAATTAGTCAATATGCATATGGATCATCATTTACTTTTGAATTCTTTAGATATAAATTCCCTATAGCAAAAGTGGTCAATATATTAACCAATAATCCATTATTTGTCCTCTACCCTTCCCCTAGAGTCACAAACCCTTGACTAATCCCTATTTCTACCCTTGTTATTACACACTTTCAGATCTCATCCTCAAAGTTATTTTATGATATTATTAATAAGGATATTTATGAGACTTAAAATTATTACATTCACTTTGGGAAGATGTTAAAATATTCATCTACACTTTCATCACTCTCATGCATAAAAACACTAATGCTAACTCTATGGATATTTTTAGGTGATTTTATTGATGCAATACAGATTAAAACTTATTAACAAGTCCATTAATTTCACAATGAAAATGCTTCTTACCTTGATCATAACTCCATATTAAGGTGGTTTTATTAAAGGAAAATAGATCCATGGTTGTATTGTGGTGATTAATTAGATATTTAACGTAGTTAAGCTCAATAACATGCCTACTATGGTTATAAATCTAGATATTAGTAAATCCTATGATAGACTTGATTGTGATTTTATAATAAAAATCATGAGAATGTTTAGTTTCTTACAATAATAGCACAAATGACCCACAATTTAAGGGATAGTCATGTCAGCTAACCAGGAATTAGGAAAAGACCTCGTAATAATGTTTTGGACATTCAAACAATATTTTTTGATGATATATTTTCATGAATCTCAAAATGATATATGATGCTAATAATTTTAAAATATTAATTGATATATACCAATAGGTTTTTGTGAAAGTGATGAAGAAAAAAAGGGTCCAAAAATTTAGTTTAATAATTTTTTTTGAGATGTTTTTTTTATTTTTAGAAATTGTATATTTTTAGAACTAAAATTGAACATCTATTGAATTTCATCCCATAGGATAATTTTATTGTTTAGATTATTTTAGGATATTTTTAGAGTTTCACGTGCTTGCATGCAAGACTTACTAAATATAGTAACTACTAGATAAATAAGTTTTATTTTAGACATTAGTTTTTTTTAGAAATTTTGCATGTGAACTCTAAATATGAGTTGAGGCTTATTTAAGCATGGTGTGGGTTTATAATTGTTTTAATTAATCAATACAAATCAATTATGAGTATTATTTCAAGATCTTAGCGTATTGGTAATATTTTAATTCTTGATAGTTTTTGGGTTCATTATCTTGTATCAGAGTAAGGATCGAATCTTGGAGTAAAGAATGGAAAGAGGATGACGAGGAGTTTCATAGATTAACTAGACTATGCAAGAGCTATAGAGGCAAGATCAATAATTAATAGAGATTATCACCAATCATCAGAGAAGACAAAGTGGTGAGGAAGAAGACACAGATCATGATGAAGAAATTTAGCAAAAAGAAGAACAATAAGAGCAACCACCATCGATGGAAGAGAGGATGGTTCAGGATTTAGGAAGAAGAAATGAAGGAATCAAAGTTGTTTTTCTAAATGATGAAGGTAGTTTAAAACTAGATTAGTTTATATATTGTACGAATACCATGGAAAAGTTCTTCGAGTGGAAGACTATGAGAGAAGACAAGAAGGTAAAGTTTGCCTGCACAAAATTGAAAGGTCATGCAATGATTTGGTGGGATCACCTATAGAAAAAGAGATAGAGAAAAGGTAAAGAGAAGAATAAATTCATGAAAGAATATGGTGAAGAAGCTAAGGGATAAATATCTTCCTATAGATTATGCACAAACTTTATATAGAAGATTTCAAAATTTAAAGCAAAAATATCACAGTATACAAAAGTATATAGATGAATTTTACAAACTTTCCATATGATTCAATCATGATGAAATAGAAGAGAAGATGTCTACAAGGTATGTAAATGGTTTGAAATTTTTTATTCAATATTAATTAAATATGCATAGAATACTTAACATGGAGGAGGCTTATCAATTAGCTTTGAAGGCTGTAGAAAAAAAAATAGACAAAATTTCATAAGGACATCTACTAGTCCAAGAAGAGGAAAATACCTTATAATAAGGGGAAGAGGAAGGTTTAATACAACTAGAGGTGGATTTAGTGCCACTAATTGTGAATAGTCATGTGGTACAGAAAAGTAAAATGACAATAGGCAAGGGTTTCAATACCAACAAAGAGAAAGAGGATTTCAGAGAGAAATAGGTTATGGTGTTTGTTAGAGGATGGTTTCTAAATCAATGAAAATATTATGTTTATTATATATTTCGAGAAGAAGGGCACAAATAATTTGAGTGTCCAAACTATCAAGATCAAGAAAGGAGGCAAGAAGATTGTCCAAGAGTAAATCTAGTTGAGGTTGAAATAGAAGAGTAAAATATTGAAGTTGCAAGTAGATGTTGGAGAGAATATCATGATGAGTAGAACCATGATTTATCTAAGGAAGGATCAAGTGTATAATAAAGAAGGTGGTGATGCATGGCTGTGATCAAATATTTTGTGAACAAGATGTACTTTGGGTGGAAAGGTATGCAAAGTAATTATATATAGTGCTAGTTGTGAAAATATGGTTTCTAAAGAAATGATTAAGAAACTATATCTAAAATGTGAAAAGAATCCTAATTCTTATCGGATTTCATGGTTTAATAAAGGGAATGAAGTTATAATAGATAAAATCTACTTAATCAAGTTTTCTATAGAAAAGGATAATAATGATGAAATATGGTGTGATGTTATTTCAATGGATGCATGACATGTGTTATTGGGGAGACCATGTAAATTTCATAGGAAAGTAGTTCATGATGGAGTAAAGAACACATATACTTTTTGGAAATGTTGAACAAAGGTATCATTTTACCTCTTAAGGAGGAAGAGAAGATAGAAAGCATGCTCTCTACTAAAGAATTTATTCAAGATATGAAGGTAGTAGGTTGTAGTTATGAATTAGTAGTAAATATTGAAGAAACAAAAATGGTGCTAATACCCATAAAAGTAGCAAGAGTGTTAAAAGAATATGTATATTTTATGTCTAATGAGTTACCAGATGGTTTAACATTGAAAAGAGATATTCAGCATCACATTGATTTGATTCCAAGATTGGCTCTACCCAATCAAGAAACTTACAGGATGAGTCTAATAGAACACGCATAATTAAAAAAATAGGTTATTAAATTACAAAGAAAGATGGTGATAAGGGAGAGTATGAGTCTATGCACAATACCATCATTGCTAACTCCAAATTTAGATGGAGGATAGAGAATGTGTGTAGATAGTAGAGCAATAAATAAAATTACAATAAAGTATAGGTTTCCTATACCTCATTTAGATGATATGATGGATGTGCTTGTGGGAGAAAAATATATTAGAAAGATTTATCTAAGGATTGGTTATTATCACATTCAAATTCATGAAGGTGTTCAGTGGGAAACTACATTTAAGACTAGGGATGGATTATATGAGTGGATGGTGATGCCATTCAGATTATCTAATGCACCTAGCACCTAGGATTATATTTGTAAGTTTGTGGTTGTTTATTTTGATGGTATTTTTAAAATTCAGTAAGGCTAAAGTAAAACACTTAAAACATTTGATAATGGTAATGGATTTTTTAACAAAGAAGTTTTATGCAAATTTGAAGAAGTGTTGGTCTATGTAGAATAGTTTGGTATTTTTAGGATTTATAGTTTTAGAAAATGGTGTTAAAATGGATGAAGAAAAGATAAATGCAATTTTTGTGTGGCATATTCCAGAAATCATTATAGAGGTAAGAAGTTTCCATGGTTTAGCAACTTTTTATTAAAAAATAATAAAAAAACATTAGTGGTATTATTGCACCAATAATAGATTGCATGAGAGGTAAAGAATTTGCATGGACTAGATTAGCCACAAAAGGGTTTGAAAATTTTAATAAAAATATTACAGAAAGACCAATTTTAGTATTACCACATTTTTAACAAAGTGTTTGAGGTTGATTGTGATAATTCATTTATGTGAATTGGTATTGTGTTGAGTCAAGAAGGAAATCTAATAACATATTTAAATGAGAAATTGAATAAGGTGAGAACAAAGTATTCTACCTATGATGTTTAACTTTATGCAATTATACAAGCATTAAGACATTGGAGGCATTATCTAGTACATAAGGAGTTTATACTGTTTATAGATTATGAGACTTTGAAGTATGTGAATACACAAAAGAAGGTGACTAGTAGGCATGCAAAGTGGGTTTGTTTATTGTATGGGCATACTTGTATGTTGAAGCATAAATTAGGAAAATATAATCATGTAGTTGATGCATTGAGTAGGAGGGTAACATTATTAACTACTATGGTGAGTGAAATAATTAGATTTGAAGCTATTAAAAAATTATATGATACTTACCTATATTTTTGTAAGATAGTTGAATAGTAGAAGAATCTATTAATGGTGGGACATATACTATTCATGATGAGTATCTTATACATGAAGGTTGTGTCTTCAAAGGGAAATAAATATGCATTCCAGTTGAGACTTATATAGTGGTGGTTTGGCTAGACATTTTAGTTAGATTAAGACAATAGCTTTGGTGGAGGAAAACTATTTTTGGCCAAAAATGACGAGATATGTGACAAGGTATTTTTCAAGGTGAAGAATATGTTAAGTGGCTAAAGGACATGGACAAAATACTAGATTATATGTGTCATTACCAGTTCCAAGAAGACCATGGACAAATTTATGTATGGACTTTGTGTTTGGATTGATTAACACACATAGAGGTAAATATTTAATTTTTGTTGTTGTAGACAGATTTTCTAAAATGGTTCATTTTATTGCATGTAAGAAAACCAATGATGCCACTAGATTTACATAACTATTTTTCTGGATATTTTAAGATTCTACAGTGTTTCAAAAACTATTACTCCAGATAGGGACATGAAATTTATAAGTCATTTTTAGAGGACTTTTTGGAAGAATATGGGTACTAGGCTATAATTTCATAGTGCATATCACCCACAAATAAATGGACAGACCAAAGTTATGAATAAGAGCTTGGGAAATTTATTGAGATGCATGGTGATAGAGAGAGTTGGTAATTACATGAGGAAAGAAAATTTTTCAAAAGTCACATACAATAAATTGAAGTACAAGAAAATTGGGCCATGAAGAATTGTGAAGAAAATCAATTATAACACATATGAGGTGAGTCTACCATATAATATATGATAGATGTTCCTCCTCCTCTACCTCATTTAAGATAGGTTTTTCAAACCAAATTATATGATATCATTAACTTATTATGAAATACCCTTGCCAAAAAAAACTATTCAAGACCTATTAAGAAAGGCACCAAACTACAGGGATATATGATATGAAATACTTCAGACTACAAATCTTCTTATGGATACACAACTAAATACATTTACATTTATTATCAATACTTTCAAGGATATTAACCATGTTTTTACTTTTGATAATGAATATGTACCTCCAAAGCATATCATAAATCAAAATATTTCATTATTTATTCAAATCCAAACATATGGGTAACTAGTTAAATGTGTTTTGGTTGACAATTGTTATGGAATAAATATTTGTATTTATGACTTCGTACATAAATTGGTCTTCAATAAATATGATATTCAAAATTCAAAAATATTAACATAGGGTTTCAATACCATTCCTAAGAAATATATAACACTATTATAATGTATTTATTATTAAGCCTTAAATCAATCTCTAATTCATATTAGGTTGTCTCTGAGTAGTTAAAATATAATTTGATCTTGGTTCAGCTTTGGATTTAATAAATTGAAGATATACTTTATACATTTCACATATGAATCAATTATTTATATGATATGCATGAATATACAAGTCTAGTTGACGATGCACTTTTTTTCTATTGTAAAATTACACAGTCATAATTGAATAAAATGTATATAATGCCACGTCAACAACCGATTATAATGGAACAAATCCATACTTAACAAGTGGGTTAATCAAGAAATAAAAATAATACCTTACCAAGTCTCCAAATTCATAATTAAATAAAATGGTATATCAAGGAAGTTTTGACACAAGTACAAAGTCCTAAGCAAAACAAAAGGCATATCAAGGAATATGTGTCACAAATAAAAATTCATCAACAAATGAAATAGTTGATTAAGTGAATTATTCCATAAATTATAGTTCCCACATAGATAAAAGAATTTATTCAATAAAATGAACAACAATCACCTATTGTAGTAGAACCTATTAATAAAATACCATTCTTTGTCAATTTACAAATTAATTGCATAATTGAAGATTACTATAACAATGATGATGAGAATACACAAAAAATTATAGATGAGTAATTAGGAAATCTAAACTTAGATCCCATCAATGAATATGAACACTTATATCATTATTTATTTACATTTGTTGGAGTGTACAAATATCAATATATCTATTCTATATAAAGTAAGGGGGAAACATGTAATTCTACACAAAGGATCCATAAAATAATTCTAATTACTTTAATAACTTTTTATCAATTTGGTACCTCAATGATCCTATCAATGGTTACACCTAATATGGATAAAGTAAAAAGGGTACACATAAAGACTTTCATAATTCACATGTATAAATATAATTTCCAAATCCAAATCAAGTCATTTTAAAAATAAGATTTCTCTATAAATTTCACTCAAATTAATTATCAATACCTAATGTTACTATTAAAACTATGGTTCCAAATCCCACAACAAAGCATAATTCATCTCATTTTGAGCCTCTCATTATCAAACCACTTATAAATATGGATACCAATTTATTAATTTTACACTCACTCACTTACATGAAGATAATATATGCATTCTATCTCTCATTCACTCTCCTTAATATGATACACATTATCCTAGCCAAGCTATATCACTAAATAATTTTATTGGGTCTATCCCATTACCCATTGCTCTTGGTCATAAATCATTCATAACATTATTTAAATTGATTTTACCTTGAATCAACATAATTTAATTATCAAAAAATCATTGAAAATATTAATGGAAGCTAGTCTAAATATCTAATTATGATTCTCTCACATTCCAACATGATAGTGCAATAGTCACAATTTCAAAAGATGGAATAATAACAACATATGAATAGAAATAAGGGTATAATATACCATATATGTCTCATATTACTAACATGAAATGTATTCGATATGATAATTGGTGGTTTATCACAAAATGAGTAAGCCAAATATACCCTTTATGCAAGAACTCCATGGATATCTCTCCTAATTTTTTAATTGATTAACTAATTATAATTTGTTTGTACATATATTCTTGGATTTATGGATAATTATTCTATCCCTTATCCAACTATTTTTCTATCCCCTTGGTTTTATATTTTACTTTGTGTGCTTACCCTCTTAATTTGTAAACTTATTTGAGCAATCTAAAACAATAATATCTATAGCACTCCACTTGCTTACTATTTCATATTTTAAAATATATGACATTTACATGATCTCATATTAATAATTTTTACATGTGCTTTACATTAGCACATTTATCCTCTTTCCCATTTGAGAATCATATACATACTTACTATGTTACATATTTATATATATTGCTATAACTCAACATTACATATACCTTAGGGGCGCATTGCTTGCCTTCCATGTTGTTATGTTAACCTTTTTCACCTTCTTGATAATTGTTTGAATCCCTCCTACTGATTATATTTTCAAATTATTTCTTCTTAGCACCTCTTTTCAACTCCCTTTTAGCTCTTAGATATTGTAAAAAAAAAAGGATATATATCAAAAAATCCAAATACCCATGTGCTCTTGATGAACTCCATGCATGGACTAAATTTGATACTTAGATTTATTATCATGTAAAATTTTGATAAAGTTAACATAATTCTTCATATACTAATCTACCTCAAATAAAAAAGTAAAAATAAAGAAATAAAAAACATAAACAGTAGTATATTAATTTTTTATAATCTTTTATAATTTTTGACAACCTACCTGAAATTTCAACTTATATTCATTACATTAAACCTAAAATAAATGAACGTATCTTATGAGGGGAATATTTAATATGGTCATGCCCAAGACACCACAAATGGTAGTCTCTAATTTTTTAATCAAAATAAAAAATTTACATTATTAAATAGATTATATATTATTATATTATATTCATGATATGGAGGGTCAAGTGACAAGTTTATTCCCTATAAGTGGGAATTTGTGATGATATGTTAGGTGGCTATGTTGAAAATTAATGATAGGTAACATGTAAATTATAACTCTAATAAAAGACATATTAAATGAAAAATTGGTGATCATGTAAATTTTTTGTGGTAACACATTAGAACTTAAAAAATTTAATTATTTTAATATATCTTCTTAAATATTTTTGACTAAGATTTGAAGGTCTCGGTGATTATACATTTTACATTATAATCAATTTTGTTAAGATAGATCATTGTATACAATTTTAAACCTATGATCAAAACTTGACCTTTAGAATACCAATACTTTACCTTTAGAGTATGAATACTTAAATCTTACATATTATAATGTAATTATTTACTTTTAATTTTTGTAACATAAATATTAGACAAATGTTAGATTCTACATGCTAAGTGTCTAGTGAAAAGTATTATGTATCCATACTAATATGGTCCATCAATAAATTACACATTAATGATACAAAATATTATGTACCATGCCAATGTGCTCCATCAATGAACCACATATTAATAATACAACTATTCAATAATTAAAATATATTCAACTTTTGTGACCTTTCTCTTGGTCTTTATAAGAATGACTCATCACAACATCGCTTTGCCTTCATTTTGTTCTTTAACTACCATTATTGTTGATTTGTAAAAGCCCTACAATATTTCTTCTATTCTCTCACCTTGTATAAGAATTTTAATCTAACGATGTTTAGAATTTATGTCATTCTATATACATGGAAATGATGTCGGCACCCCATAAAGAGGACCGAACTCACTATCATAAAGATGTTGAATTTCATGTCACTCTGCCCTTATCCCACTTACAGGTAGTAAGGATAGACTTATCACTCATGTAGGGTCTAATCTTCTTATACAAGCTAATATATCAAGTAGGTAACTCCATTACTGCCTAGTAGAAGACCATGCCATCTTTATTGATATGGAAATGATAATAATAGATATCTATGGATCTTTACTATGTAAACTTAGATCTTGCACTTTTGTCCATTAAATTCTACTTTGAATGTAATAAATACATAATAGAAGCACAACCAATTGGTGCCTTCAAGAAACATCCTTCTAAGATATACATTAAACTAGACAACTATTATGGGAGTAATAAGAATAAGTAATTCTTTCCATACATTATTATATTATAAAATGTCTAACCTTATATCGAACTAAATGTAATTCTATTAAATTTATAAATTTATAAAATCTAGTTTTCTTGTATAGGTTTGTGTTGCAATATTTATCTCTCCTTTTCTAAAAAGGTATTTCCCTTTATGTCGAGAATATATTTATCCCCATAGGACATACCCACAAGGAAATGAATGGCACATTTTGAAAATATTTATGGAGTGTGGTAGAGATGATGGAAAGTTATAAGACACGTGAAATTATAAGAAACTTCACTCCATATTTGATTGAAGAAGTAGTAGACTTCAAATACTATGTTAATAGTTACTAGTTGAAGGGATGAAATGAAATAGTAGGCTTAACAAAAGATCAATATTTTATTTTACGTATGGAGCAAGGTTAACTCATTATGCATTGTAAAAACTCGATAAGAGATATATATTATAAGTGTTTAAAGGATATGGAAATGACAATAACATATACTTATTGATCTTTACTATGTAAACCTAGATCTTCAAAATATCCATTGTATGATGTACTTTTGTCTAATAAATGGTACCCAAAATGTAATAAATACATAAAATAAGCACAACCAATTGGTACCTTCAAGAAACATCCTCTTAGGATATAACTTCAACTAGACATCTATTATGGGGACAATAAGAATAAGTAGTTCCTTCAATCCATTACTATATTAAAAAATGCCTAACCTTATATGGAACTAATTGTAATACTATTACATTTGCAAATTCACAAAATCAAGTGTTTTGTATAGGTTTTTGTTGCAATATTTATCTCTCCTTGTCTAAAAAGCTATTTCCTTGATGTCGAGGTTATATTTATCCCTATAGGACATATCCATGAGGATATCAATAGCACATTTGAAAACTTGTATGAATGTATATAGAGGAAAGATGTATGGAGTGTGGTAGAGATGATGGAAAATTAAAAGAGATGTTAAAATACATGAAACTTCACTTCATATTTGATTGAAGAAGTAGTAGATTTCAAATACAATGTTAATAGTTACCAACTGAAGGGATGAAATCAAATAGTAGGCTTGACAAAAGGTCAATATTTTCTTCTAAGCAAGGAGCAACGTCAACCCATTATGCATTGTAAAAACTCTATAAGAGATAGAAATTAAGATTTGAATGTCTGTGTGATTATACATTTTATAATATAATCAATTTTGTCAAGATAGATCATTATATACAATTTTTAAACTTATGATCAAACCCTGACCTTTATAGTACCAATACTTGACTTTTAGAGTACCAATACTTAAATCCTACATATTATGATGTGATTATTTCATTTAAATTTGTATTCAGTAAATAGAAGACAAATGTTAGATACTACATGCTCAGTGTTTAATGCAAAATATTATGTGTCCATACTAATGTGTTCCATCAATGAATTATACGTTGATAATACAAAACATTATAACCATACCAATATGATCCATCAATGAACCATACATTAATAATAAAACTATTCAACAATTGAAATACATTCAACTTTTAAGACCTTTCACCTGATCTTTACAAGGATGACTCGTCACAGTATCACTTCACCTTCGTTTTATTCTGTAACCGCCATCAATGTTGATTTGTTAAAGCCCTACAATACTTCTTCTGGTCTCTCACCTTGTATAAGACTTTTAATCTCACGATGTTCAGAATTTACGTCATTTGATGTGCATGGAGTCAAGTTGGCATCCCATGAAAGGAACCGAACTCATTATCACAAAGATTTTGAAGATCATGTCGCTCTGCGCTTATCCCACTCGCAGGTATACATGTTAGACTTTATAAGCAAATGCCCAAGCCATTATAGACTTTAGTTATCCATTCAAATCCACTCGTCTATTTCGACACTGCTTGTTACGTTAGCAAAACTTGTTCACGCGCCGTACAAAACAAGGCAATATCTATGGTTAAAGTCCACCACCGTCACAGATCGATAACAGATATAGCAAAGAATCTGGTAGGTCTATTAGTCGTGAAATTCAAGTCTACAACCACTTATACATACGTAACTGACCCAACAAGAGTCTCACTCTTATTCCTGCATCCAAGTCATCTACAAGGCAATATAGCAAAGATGTCACTCTTATTCCTGCATCCAATTCATCTACAAAACAAGGCAATATAGAAAAAAATCTGATAGGTCTATTAGCCATGAAATTTAAGTCTACAACTACACACACATACGTAACGGACCAAACTATGGACTCACCCTTAGTTTTGAACATCAACAATTTCGAAGAAGGGCGTCTCTGCTCAGCTATTATTCATTTATCCCCATTCATCTATAAAATGTATCTCCAATGTGTAATGCTGTGTTATCTATAAAAAAGAATAATGGAGAATTTCAAGGAGGGAAAAATTGAGGAGCAAAAGCTCCAAGATGGTCATTTATTTCCTAAAGTTCTACTTCCTCACAATAAATCTCAGAGGGAAGGCATCGCGACAGTGTTTGAGTCCATAACGTCAGGAAAGAACAAAGCATGGACTGAATGAGAATTGCACGAGTGCGGAACAATTATTTTCAGAGGATTCCGCATAAAGTCGGCAAACGACTTCAATGGTTTTGCAGGAGCATTTGGATGGCAAGAGCAGCCGTACAAAGGGCCCGCCACTCGAAATAACATTGTTGGAAGAGTGTGGTCTGCTAACGAAGCTCCTCTCCATCAGCATATCTTCTTCCACCATGAAATGGCAATGGTAAACAATTACATAATAATTTTACTGAAAATTTATTGCATTGTTTTTATTGGAATAAAATAAGAGTTATGTTATATTACGATGCAGACCAAGGAATTTCCATCAAAAATATTCTTTTTCTGCGAGGTGGCTCCTCCTGAAGGTGGGGAAACCGCGGTGGTTAAAAGCCACAGAGTTGCTGCCCACATGTAACACAACTTTCCTGAAGTCGGTCAACAACTCGACAGGCATGGAATATTCACTCACACTCTCCTTCCAAAGCAAGACAATTTGGGTTATTTCCTTGGCAAGAGTTGGCAATCTCATTTGCAAACCAACGATCAAGATGAAGCTTGCAGAAAGTGTGTTCAACGTATGAATTCCATCATGTTATGTATTTAGAGTACTGAACTAGTGCATGAATTACATGGTCGAAGATGGAGGTGGGAAGTTGGAGTGGATGGAAGACGGGAGTACAAACATAATCGCAGGGCCAATTCCTGCCACCAGAGGTTTTGAAGGCTATGGAAATCGGAAAGTGTGGTTTAACTACATTCCTGCGGCTAAATATGTTAAGGCTGAAGCGGGATTGAACAGGCTGATATGTGGAGATGGGTTTCTCATTCCGAGCAGAGTAATGGAGAAGATGTGCTGTGGATTCATAACTTATCTGTGATGCATGCGCGAAGGCCTTCCAAACCTCCTCGCCGTGTTTTAGTTGCACTCTGCAACTGAAAGTGAAAGAATAACCCACAATAAAAGGACGAAAATACTTTAGAGTGACTCTTAATGAGCAGTTAATGAAATATGAAGTATCGCCGTATTTATAAAGTTATTTAATTTTTTTACTGTTGTAAAATAAAACAATATTTTTTGGAAGGGTCAATTTAGGGCGAGTGTAAATGTATTTATGGGTTAGCATTTGATGTTTATTTGATCAATACTTTATAGTTATTAAAATGTTTGACTTGTTTAGTCAAGGAAACATTTATGTTTAAATATTTATTTCTCTCATATATTAAAATTGAAGATGTAGAGGTGTTTTAATTTTTTAATATATAGTCAAGTTATAGTTAAATGGTTATATATTAGTTTTAATATAAATTTGTTAGATTTGATTTATATTATAAATAATTAATTTTTTTTAAAAAAAATTAAAGAAATAAGGAAATTATACAATTTTATATTTTTATTAATGACATAGAAACATTAGATTTTAACTCTTATCAATTTATATTATTTTACATTATTTATTGTGTGGGACATAGGATTCATAGATTGGTTTAATAGAATTTTTTCAATATTAATGTGTTAAAATTAAATATTTAATTTTATATACAGTTTACTTTGTATTAAATATTTTGAAATAATTATGTTTTTTAAGAGTAATATTTATTATCCATTTTATAAATATTAAAATTAATAAATTATTTTTCTATATAATAAAATAAAATAATATGTTTGTTTAAACATTATTAATAGAAATAATTTGATAAAAATATTGATTTTTATTCTAACATTAATTTTGACGTACGTACGTACGTACGTATGTATAAAGGTGAAAAAGGGTGAGAGGAAAATGATTTGGCCTTCCACTCCCATTCATGGTAATTTCAAATACCACTTCAAAAGATTTCCTTCCCCGAGCCATTGTAGTAGAACCAAAATGTAATAAGAATAATGCACAAGCTCAG